>VDFB02324711.1:0-22971 GCA_007258455.2 Sequoia sempervirens
TCCCCATCCCCATCCCCCTCTTTCTCCCCTCTCCTCTCCCACTCTCCTCCCCTCCCCTTCCCTCCCTACCCATCTCCCCTCCCCCTCTCCCCGTCCCCTCCTCTCCCCTCCCTACCACCCCGTGCATCTCCCCCTTGGCCACCGCCCGCCTGGTGGCGGCACCCGGCGCCCGGGCTGGCAGCCCTTGTAGCCAGCGCCTCCCGCCAGCGCCCGGCGGCGGCGCCCGCGCTTGGCCCAGGCAGCCGCCTTGGCCTTCTCCGCCCCGCGCCGAGCTGGCAGCGCCCGTAGCGTGGCCCGCGGCCTTGGCCCGGCCGCGGCAGCGGCGCCGCCAGCGGGCAGCGGCTCCGCCCGAGCTGCGGCAGTGCCTCTTCTTTGCCCCCAAAAATAATTAAATAATGTTTTTTTATTTTTTTTTAAAACAAACCCATTTCATTTTTTCCCGTTCCCGACCAAACCCATGTTTTAAATTTAATTTTTTACGTGAAAAATTGCGTAAATCACGAAGGGGGGTTTTCCTTTCTAACTCACCTGCTGTCCGCCTGTGCCCTCGCGGTACATTGCCCGCACTCCGTCTGCCCGATGCACGATCGCGGTGTCGTTATCCGTCGGCATCGTGTCTCCTCTATGCTTTCCTCTCCTCTTCTCTCTTTCTCTCAACTGCTACAGTGACAACGACCCAGGTAATTTTTCAAATTACCTTTTTAACCCCCCCTCTCCAAAAAGGTATTTTTTACCTTTTATTTAACTTTTTATTCCCCTAATTAATCCCCAACTTCCTGAGGCTGCCATTCGCAAACCGTACGTCCAATCCACTCTGTTCAAAAGGAAAAATTGCTTAGTTTTTCGCCCTCTATCCAACGGTCTCCTCCATTCCCTTCTATCGAGACGTCGTCCGGGGCCCCTCCTTTCTTCCCCAACCGCCCTCTCGAGGGGGCATACCCTACAACTTCCTTCCATCTATTTCAAACCAGGCACTGGGGCATCCCCTTTCTTCTTCGTCAGGCTGGGGCATCAATCCTCATTCCTTTCTTCATCCTTGACATTCACTTTTCTTCGAAACATTGTTATTTCAACAATATTTCGAAGAGGGGCAAAATGTAGACATCTAAATTTAATCACTTCCATATGATTAAATTTGTTGCATTTACGTCTATCATATTAATATTAATTTATCAAATTAATATTACACCCTTTGTCTCATACCGATAAAGTATTTAATTTAATAATTAACACTTTGTCTTTTACCTTATTCCTCTCTAAATTAAATAAATACACTAATTTATTTAATTTAGTCATTCTTCCTCTTTTTGACTTAAAAATCAATTTAAAATTCCTCACTTTCTCTCTCCTTGTCACATCCTCCTACATTTGCCACTTGCCTCTAATCTTCTGTTAATTAGCCTAATCCAATATTTGCACAACCTTAACCAAAATCATTAGCTAAATTTAGCACCACTTTTTGGTCAATTCTTCCATTTTTCCTTTTTGATATTGACCCCCTTTCCTATGTGAATTTTTAATTCACATTTATTTGCTCTAGATTCCTCTCCTTTAAATGTGAATTTTTAATTCACATTCCATTCTCCCAAGGCTTCTAGAACCTTGGACTTGTCACAATCTCCACATGTGACCAAGTCCCACACCTTTTGGAGCCCACCTTTTACCCTCTAGATCATCCTAGAATGTGAATTTTAATTCACATTTATTCCCCAACCACCTTTCCTTTTCCCATGTAGATTTTTGAGGAATTCTAAAATTCCTCAAATGTCCCTTTCACTCCCACTTGGGGACAAGAAATCCCTTTTTGTGGAAATCCTCTCATCCCCCAAGGTGCATGTCCTTTTCCACCTCATGTACCTTTTTGACAACTCATCTCCACCTCATATCCTCTTGTCCACTTCACCCTCCACATGTCAAGATGTGAGGGCTTGTGGGTTCTCAACCCACCATAGCCCTTCATCTTGACCTTGTTGGATCAATCTTGACCCTTGAAATCTCTAGAGAATTCAAAATCTCTATAAATACCCCCTTCTCAAGGGCATTTCCAACACTTTTTGCACTCTCATAACTACATGCTGTCCATTTGAATTCTCAAGCCTTCTTCAATCATTCAACCATTTTCGTTCATCATTTTGCATATTGAAGCTTGCATTATAGTAATTCAAACAATCATCTAAGGAGCACACAACCAATCCAAGCAAGGGCCAATCAAAGAGGTATCAACAACAAGGGAGGTAAAAATATTTGTGTTTCATTTTATTTGCATTCCTTTTCGTTGAACCACTCTTTTGGCTAATCTTGAGGTGTCCTTGGTATTTTTTTATTCATGTTTCTTAGTTATTTTGCACATCTAGAGCAGTAGGAATTCCAAGGTATACAGGTACATATCATGAGGAAGTATTGCATCATGTTAAATGATATATGTCATTTATTTTTGTGAAAGTGAATGAGATAGATAATGCATTGACTGAAGAGATTCTTCTCACTCTTGAGAAGTAGAGGAAGGTGTATGTGTAGCATGTGCAATAGAAAAATGGCAATACAAAAGTGGATAAAGTTAAGAGGTTTTGTATTGCATATGATTTTTTGAAAAAAAAGAAAGTGAGAGATGATGCTACGAGTGGAGTTGAAAAAATGAAGTCAAAGAATCTTGAACTTAAGAATTCCATGGAACAAATACAATTAGAAATAGATGATAAGGAAAAGGAAAAATCTGATCTAAGTGCAAAAAAAGAGAATTAATTGGGTGGTGACATGATACTCTTATCTAAAAAGATAGATAAGTCTTGTAAACAACTTGTTAAAAGAAACATTTGAATTCTCTAATCATAAAGAAAATATAAAGTTGGAGGTTGGAAAATATCAAGGTGTAAGAGAGGGGAACCACCACGTGCAAGACCCCAGGTCACAGAGGGTCAAGACACAAGAGGCTACCCTAACTTACCTCGGCTAAGTGTATTGTTTAGGGTATGGGGATGAGAATGATGAGGAATATGATGTCCTACAAACACTCTGCAATCCCAAGTTTTAAGGTGGGGCTAGGTGAGTTAGTTTTTAGTTCCAACTCTGCACCTCAGGGAGCTCTCTACCCAAGGACGTCAGTGCAGACTTTGAATGACAGTGTGGCACACTGGCATCTAAGAAATGTGTTGTAGTCCATACGACCAAATTACAATAGAGACAAGGTTCTAGACTTATCTTTATATTTTTAACTAAAAGTCCAAAATGATACTAGCAAGTAAACAAATTATTCTCTAATATTATAAAGTAAATAAGCAAGGGTGATGAAAATAAAGAGAATCTCACCAATGAACGTGTTAGTCGGCTGATCCTCTAAGAGCTTGCACACCTACACACAACAAGAGGGATAATGTTGGGTGGATATATAGGGTTCTGCCTCAGTTAGACCCTCATTTAGGTGTTCTCACCTCCACGGAAAACCAAAGGGAGAGAGATAAAGAAGTGACAAAAACACAAGCACTATGAAACAGTACTATGCTACTCAACCAAATGATAGAGGAAAGGAGAGGGAGGCTTACCACCTCCACCAAGAGCACTAAAGGTTGCTTGGGGGAGAAATGAGAGGAATTAAAGCCTCTGCTACAATGGTGTGGTCCCAAACTTGCTCTACCAATGTGATGGAGTGTTGCTAAATTGCTGCTATGGAATCCTTGGAATGCTTGGATGTGAGTGAAATGAGCTTGTGAGAGTGAGAGTATGAGAGCCAAGTTTGATCAAGAATTCTTTCAACCTCCAAATGTAAGTTCAAGACTGAATATGAAGGAATGAGAAGGAAAATGACCATATTTGGGTTAGTTGGCTGAAGGAGGCATTACAACTTCATAGCCAATGGGAAGAGTAATGCCTTTGCTAGCTCAGTCGTAGGAATCTGCCAGGGACATAAGCGTGTTGCACGGACGTCTACGCGTTGCACAAGTGTCCCTAACAGAAACACCTCCACCAACACACAAAATAGGTACCACATGGACTACCAATAGTGGGCTTAAGTAGAATTAAGCCTCTGACTTCAATTTTCTAAAGTGTATAAAGGAAAAAAGGGGAATTGTGCCTAGGGTGCAAATTCTCTCTTATACATTTTTCCCCCACTTTAGTGAGCATGAATACTGATGAGTGCTCGGTAAAGTAGATCAAGAAATATTAAGGTTAGAAGCATATACCTGAACCATTGAGGAAGTAGACCACAGTCTAGCGAACCTGAAGATGCAGGGAAAACAAAGGACTCCATAGCTACTCAAAACTATGAAGTTGGAACAATAAAGTTCCTTATAGGCCTGCAGACTTGCAAGGGGGAAACCCCCAAGATCTCTCGCATGGAGGAATCCCCAAGGAAGAAAACTTCACAGAGTTAGGAAGCATCAAAATGTCTACCCACAGATAGAACATCTCAAAAGCGGCGATACATCTACTCACAGATAGTGCATGTCAAAAGCGGCGACACGACTACCCGTAGATAGCACATGTCAAAAGAAGTGACATGACTACCCATAGATAGCACATGTCAAAAGTGGTGACACGACTACCCGTAGATAGCACATGTCAAAAGAGGTGACACAACTACCCGTAGATAGCACATGTAAAAGTGGCGACACGTCTACCTGTAGATAGAGTGTGTCTAAAGCGGCAACACGTCTACTCATAGATAGAGCGTGTCTAAAATGATGACATGTCTACCCACAAATAGAGAATGTCAAAAAGAAGTCAGTCATACAAACCGCAAAAATTTCAAAGGGGTCCCTCGAGAACCCTTCAAAAGGAGAGGGGTCCACTCAAGGGATGCACTATTTGAAAAGTAAGGTCTAGTCAGGCTGCCCCCAATCTAGACACGAAAGGGTGAATGGAAAGGGCCTAGTTAGGTTGCCCCCAGGTTAGATGTGAAAAGGTCTATTTATTACAAAGTATTTTGAAGAAAGGGTCCTTAGGGAACCCGTCGTGAAAAAGAGGGGGGTCCACTCAAGGGACACACAATTAAAAAGCAGTCGTTCATCTTAGAATGACTCGTCATCAAGGGATCATTTTGAAAGATCACTTCATCAAGGAATTTGAAAGGAAGGTCATGCCCCCATGTGAGGGGAATTTAAAGCAGTTCCCACTTCAGAGGAAGGTCTTCAAATCCTTTGTTTACAAACCTGTGATGAAGGAAACACATTCTGTTAGGGTTCCAAGTTGAGAATACAATTCCAAGGAGAAATATTTTGTGAATACTTTCAAGAAAAGATTCATTGGTAGCGAATACGTTTTCTGAAAATCAAAGTGTTAAGGAGGAGCGTTGTCACACATAGGATGGACAACTCAAGCAAAGAAGAGAGAGATAAAGAAAGCAAAAAAAAAACACAAACATCCGACACAGGGGGATCTGGTTTAGTGGGGTCAAATTTTTCTGAGCTAATATAATAATAGGTAACCACAATGCAAGGTGAAAGATCATAAATCCCCAACCAGATAAGGAAGAATGCATAGAAAATGAAGTAAAAAAAAAAAAATGGGTCAACATGGAAGGGAAGCCTAAATGCCCCCAACGCTTTGCATCATCCCCAATTTATCAAAAATCAAGCACAAACATGGAAGAATGATGGTACAAATAGAAGAAGGTTCATGACACAAAAATCATTCCTCTATTCAAGCACCAATAAGGGTGATGAGGGTCATCTAGGCACACATAATACGAGTACGGTGGAACACATCACAAAACACACAAGATCAAGAAGAAGGGCCTCCTCTTAACATTGATAAGCCAAGAGGTCGTCTGCTTCCCAATCTAAATCCTCATAAGGGGAAGGAGGATGAACCTGCAAGGGTGGAATGTTAAGAGGAGGAGCCTCCAACCCTCCCGCAATAAGGGCCAAGGAAGAGGGACCCTCAAGGTCCTCTCAGTCAAGCTCCTATGGAGTCAAAGTTAGTGATTTTGTGAAGATCGTTGACAGGGTTGGGACTTCATCCATAGAGTTAAACATGCACCCCATAGGAGTGATATGTCTTACTTCAACAGATGGGATGGGCTATGCTTGAGGTTCACTGCTAAGCTCGCCAAATTATTTGGGAATGATGATGAACTCGGGAGAAGTCAAGACTAGTTCTATCACAAGGACAAAACATGTCATCACAGGGCCACCTTGCAAAGAAGGTGGGCTCCTCCTATGTCCTTTATCACAAGGAGGACTAGCCTCTGCCTCCTTCTTCATGGGAGGAGATGAACTCCCCGTAGAAAAAGCTAGAGGTTTAGAGGAGGAGGAAAGAACCGCGATGGATACAATTGAAGTGTTAGCCATATCCATGGGCTTTGGGAAGGGCTAAATATCTAGAATGGACATCAGCAAAGTTGGCTCTGCCAAAGGAGCAATAAATATGTGCACCCATTTAGGGTTAGGAACACTTATGCTCGGAACAGAAGCCGGGAGAAAATCAACTAGAGGAGAAACAATAGGAAGGGAGGAAGAAGACGTTGCAGGAAATCTTGAAGCAGGAGTGGTCATTCCTTCCTTTTTCTATTGCGAGGTGGATTACTCAGCTAGGAGAGCCTTTCGTCGATGCTTGCGCTCATGTGCAAGGTGGTTTCTACGGCTCTCAGAGTTAGAAGCCAGAGCTTGTGAAGGGATGGGAGATTCCTGCTCAACCATTGGAATGTCCACTACGGTTGTTTCGAGTGGAGGAACAAGTTCCTGTATGGGAGCAGGGGGAGTAGGCTGAGGAGCAACAAGAGGAGTTGACTCGAGAGTCTTGGCAACGTGCCTCTTTCTATTCACTGCCTTAGGGGTAGGAGCAGTAGGAGGTCATGGATTGAATTCTCTGCGAGAACCTTTCTTTCTTTGTATAAGTAGTACCATGGTCCTGAGAATTCATTAGGAAGGTCCGTGATTCTAATCTTGGGCCTATGCCAAGGAGGAATCATTAGACTCAAAGGATAACCACTGAGCTTGCTCAACTAGTACTCTTCCTAGGAAAGGGGAGAGGATGAGGCAGTCTGTGAAAAGGTTATTTCCTCTTTACCCTTATAGGAAGGAGAGGGAGCTGCTACGGGTTTCTCCTCTTTCTTCGAGAAAGAGGGAGAGGATGGTACAACCTTCTCTTTACCTTTGCAGGAAGGAGAAGGGACCAGCATGGGCTTCTCTTTCTCTCTTGGAGAAGGAGTAGTCTTAAGTGCGGGCTTCTTCTTCTCTTCTTAGGAAGAGGAGAAAAATGGTTGCTCTATTACAAGAAGGGTTAGCTTTGGCTCCCCTTTACTCCCAATTTTATACTTCACATAGTTCTTGTAAAGTAGGTCTATTCTCGAAGGAAGTAGACCAACTGGAGAGGGCCAAAAGTGATCCAATGAATACCCACCATGGGATACCAAAGGCCGATATCCAATGTCATGCACTACATGCATGACACCCTTGTGGGAGAATTTTGGACACTTATGGATAACAGAGGCGACCCCATTTATGGAAGCTAGACAAGGAATGCCTAGCTTCACTCTGAGCAAGTATGACTCTGGAATAACATCGAAAATTGTGTCAACAGTCCTAGGTCCAACTAGTACAAACAAAGTGATCAATCCATAAGGTCTTAGATTCATGCCATTGTGAGTACAAATGGTAGATTTTGTTTCTTCATACTTCTCTTTTTGTAATGAGTTCAATACTAACGTTTCTTCAATAATAACATTCACACAGCTTGCGGGGTCTATCAAGACTCCCAACACAATGTTACAATTTATGTGAATGAGAATGTAAAGAGGTGATTATTTTTTGTTTAAGGGTAGATCTTGTGATGTAAATGTAACATCCAGTGAATTGGGTGCGGGTGGAATAGTAGAAGCCACTATGACCATGTTTACATAGGCCTCATGTTGAGGAACAAAATCAGTGGGATTGATAATCATGTTGGTAGAGTGAGATAAAAATGGGTCTGTGTATATATGCAATTCACTGTTAGCTTTCGCCACTAATTTTTTAGTGTTTTGTTTGTTCCCATCGAGGCAAATGGAACCATCCTCGATGCGGTCTTGTATCTCATGATGCAATCGCATGCAATGTTCGGTGTCATGTCCATTAACATGATGGTATTGGAAATAAGTGCTCCCATCATACCAATTAGGGTAAGGTTCTTTAATAGGATTAGGAGTTGGTAAAGTTATGATCTTATCCCTCAACAACTTTTGTAAGATAGAGGTATAAGATTCTGATAACTTTGTGAACTTCCAGTTGTGTTTGAGGTTGTCATTAGCAATGGCTACCACATTCACAATGGGCTTACCTTTCCCAAAAATTGATACAATGGATTTTCCTATAGAATGGGAGCACAAGGAAGATCCCCCAAACTAAGCAATAGTCTATTGGTATTCTTGTAAGGTTGCACATAGATGTGCAAAAGAAGGAAATTTCATCAGGGTGAACTTCTCTTGCCAAGCCTTTGTAAGTTCCCTATGAATACCTTATGCACGTCAGAATCAGGCAGTTGATACGAGATTTGTGAAAGAAGTGCTTGATAACACGCTATGAAATTAGTAATCTTTTCATTGTCTCCTTGCTTACATTGGACAAGATTTGAGAAGGTCATCTTTAGCCTGATGTTTGCTTGGAAATATCTAAGGAATTGATTAACAAGTTGGTCGAATGAGAAGATAGAATTATTAGGCAAGGAACAATACCACTCAAGGGTTGTATCCTTGAGAGATTAGAGAAATAGCTTAGCCATCAAGGTGTCATGATGGAAGAAGTGAGCGTTAAAGGAAGATACATGTGTTTGTGGATCTCCCTTACAACCAAACTTTTTAAACTTTGGAATCTCCATTCCCTGAGGGAAGGGAGTGTTTAAGATGGCAACCAACAATGGGCTATGTCGGAAGAAAGGCTAGAAAATGTGTTGGGCCAAGGCCTGGGAAAGGCTCGCTAACTGACTTTGCATCTTACCCATATTCTGAGCTAGGGTGTTCAAAATAGGGTCATTAGAAGATAAAGGGCCAAAGGAACCTCCTCCAGAACCACCACCAAGTCCGCCACCGGCATGACTTCCTCCAGAGCCACTACTAGAGCCATCGCCACCAGTAGTGCCTCCACTAGAACCACCATGACGACCTCCACCAGCACCACCTCTGCTATTGAATCCACCACCACTACCAAAGCCTCCACCACATATTCAGCCAAAACCTCCACCACTAGGGGTGACAAAAGGGGTAAAGCGAAAGCCCAACAGGGCCTTATTCACCTTGAAAATTTTTGGTTGATTAGGGATGGAAGGGATACTAATGGAAGGGACCACATCGTCCATGCAGATAGAAGTGGGAGGCATTGATACCCCTAATTGTCCCTCATGCTCTTTGAAGGTGACTCCTCATACAAAACTAGAGTTTCTTGAAGGAGCACACACCTTGGAAATATTGAAGAGACTACTTAGAAGTTTGATGCTCATTCAATCTCTACCCATCATTTGTCTTAATTCACTAACAACTCGAGTGGCTCTAGCCATCTTCATATTTCTTTCCAAATGGTTTTCAAAGTCACCCAACCCTTTAGTGAGGGCAGACACATATTCAGTAGGGATTTAAATGACCTCATGCTCATCCACCGATGATGGCGTGGGAGATGCATGAGGAGTGGGAACATGATTGGTTTCATCAATTAATCCCATCTCATTCCTCGAAAACTACTCTTGTGCGGCCAAACCAATGGCGGGACTAGAGAAAAGGTTGATAGAGACCAAGTGAGACCTTTGTTCTATCCATCGAGAGGTGTCAGATACTTCTCCTTATGATATGCCCAGAAGTTGTGGACTGGGTTGTGATTCTCACAAAATTTCACAACACTCAACGTCACAACAACCATAGAGTATCCAAGGGAAGTTTCAACACCAATGGATGAATAGACATTGGTTCACATCAGGTTCACCAAAAATGTAAGAGAGGGGAACCACCACGTGCAAGACCCTAGGTCACAAAGGGTCAAGACGCGAGAGGTTACCCAAACTTACCTCAGCTAAGTGTATTGTTTAGGGTATGAGGATGAGAATGATGAGGACTATGATGTCCTACAAACTCTCTACAATCTTGAGTTTTAAGATGGGGCTAGGTGAGTCAATTTTTAGGTCCAACTCTACACCTTAGGGAGCTCTTTGCCTAAGGATGTCAGTGTGGACTTCAGACGACAACACGACACATTGGTGTCTCAAAAATTTGTTGTAATTTGTACAGCCAGATTACAACAGATACAAGGTCGGACTAGTTAAAATGACTAATAGCCTATCTTTTTAACTAAAAGGCCAGAATGATACTAGCAAGTAAAAAAATTCTCTAATATTATAAAGTAAATAAGGGTGATGAAAATAAGCACAATTTCACCAATGAACTTGTTTTCCAGTTGATCCTCTAACAGATTACACACCTACACATAGAAAGAGAGAGAATTTTGGGTGGTTGTATAGGGATTTTCCTTAGTCAAACCCCCATTTAGGTGTTCCCACCTCCGCGGACAACCAAAGGGAGAGAGATAAAGAAGTGAAAAAAACACAAGCACTATGAAACAGTACTATGCTACTCAACCAAATGATAGTGGAGAGGAGAGGGAAGTTTACCACCTCCACCAAGAGCACTCAAGGCTGGTTGGGGGAGAAATGAGAGGAACTCAAGCCTCTATTACAATGGTGTGGTTGCAAACTTGCTCTATTGACTCGATGGAGTGTTGCTTTGCTGCTATGGAGTGCCTGGAATGCTTGGAAGTGAGTGAAATGAGCTTGTGAGAATGAGAGTATGAGAGCCAAGTCTACTCAAGAATTCTTCCAACCACCAAATGCAAGTTCAAAGACTGAATATGAAGGAATGAGAAGGAAAAAGGTCATATTTGGGTTAGTTGGCCAAAGGAGGCATTAGAACTTCACTTCCAATGGGAAGAGTAATTCCTCTACTGACTCAACCATAGGAATTTGACAGAAATGCCTCCACCAAAACACAAAATAGGTGCCACATGGACTACTAACAATGGGATTAAGTAGAATTAAGCCTCTGACTTCGGTTTTCTAAAGTATATAAAGGTAAAAAGGGGAATTGTGCCTAGGGTTCAAATTCACTCTTATACATAAGGGTGTTATGAAACCTGCAACTGACATATTGTTATAAAACACTCTACACATAACAACCTAATTGGTTAGTCATCCCTTAGGTTAGTTGGCTAGTCTTTTTCTAGCAATAGTATGGGTGGAAGCAAATGGAAATAGTATATAGTTTTCTTATTTTATTTCTTTTTTTGTGGAATTCACTCCACCAAATCCATAGATTATGGGGAACCATTGTTTGTCCATTCCATCTATCAGTAGCTTCATACTCACAAGTAGGAAAAAAAAATATTTTTTTCTAACAATTTTATGTTTGTCCCTTTTTTGAGACCTTTATTATGTTACACCTTATGTTATTAAGAACTTCTATCCCTCACACCCTACCACTCCCTATCTCTCCCTTCCCTCTCTCCCTCCCTCCCTCTCTCTCTCCCTCCCTCCCTCCCTCCCTCTCTCTATTTGCACTCACCATCTCCCTCTTGACCTACCTTTCCATCAATCCATCCCACCCACCTCTCTTTCTACCTACCTCTCCCTCCTTCCCAACTTCCTCCCTCTATCTACTTCTATCTCCTCTTCCATCTCTACCTTCCCTATCTCCCATCACTCTCTCTACCTACTTATCCCTCTATTCCTTCAACCTCACCTCTCTTTACCTACCTCTCCATGTCTCTCCCTCCCCCTATCCCTCTATCCCTATATACCTCTCTCCACCTATGGGAAGGGGAATGTTAGGAGGGATGGTGAGAGAGGAGCGATAGAGTGAAGTATAGATGAATACATTTATTCCATGGAACTCTTACACTCAATATGGATTTTTAGTTAATACATTTTTTTACCAATGTTG
The DNA here is from genome assembly GCA_007258455.2 of Sequoia sempervirens. Taxonomy (NCBI): domain Eukaryota; kingdom Viridiplantae; phylum Streptophyta; class Pinopsida; order Cupressales; family Cupressaceae; genus Sequoia; species Sequoia sempervirens. The sequence continues at coordinate 11,891 of VDFB02324711.1, forward strand.
TCCATATTTGCATTATAAATGATTAATTGAATAAATTGAATAATGAGCTGATGAAACTATAAATGATTAATGTTATCCATATTTACACTATAATTGATTAATTAAAAAATAGAAGAAGGCTCTTTTTAACCATGTAATTGATGCAATCATCATAATTAATCATTCATAATTTCCCTCAAATGTGTTTCTAAGGTATGTGGATGAGAGTTTGAAATATTCAAATTCCTTATAGAAGCTATGAATTATTAAAGAAGAAAGTGATAGAGAAACTAGAGTTTTTTAAAACAATGATGGTATTGATAAAGATCTAGTACAGAGGATAAGTCTCTTTAAAAATATATACAAGAATACATATAAGTGATATAAATTCATCATAAACAATGGTAGAAAAGAGAAGTAGATGAAGATTGGGAAATTAGAGAGGGAAGGGGAGAGAGAAGAAGATAGAGGGGGGAAGTTGAGAAGGAGGGAGATGTAGGTAGAAAGAGAGGTAGGATGGGAAGGATTAAGGGAAAGGTAGGTAGAGAGGGAGAGGATGAGTAGGAGATAGAGATAGGGAGGGAGGGAGAGAGAGAGGGAAAGAGGGAGATGTAGGAAGAGAGGTAAGGGTGTGTGTATAGTGTTAGCTCTCAAAAACGTAGGCGGAATGCCTCAAGAGGCTTCCAATCTCTTGATACGCTTTAGGTGCTGCTAAACCTAGGTGGGTGTACCTAACTGAATGAAGTAGACTTTACTTATGATTATCTTTCTGAAATGCTTTGTCCACAATGGCAGATGATAGTGAACAAATGAAATCAAACTTGATATTGATCTTTTGATCTAAATCCTAAGATTCTTAATTAACAGATGTAAAGAGATTAAGTGAATTCAAAATGATGAAATGCAGAGACTAGTGCCTTGTTGGGTATGCAGAGTCAAATGAAACAGAAGTGAGAAACTTATTCTGGCAGAAAATCAAATTGCAGGCATATGATCTGTTCATAACTTGTATAAACAATGCAGGATTATGACCACTAAGCTCTACTTTAATAATCTAGATGAATTCCCCCTGATTACTGTGATTAATGAAAAGGATTTAATCTCTACTTGAGAGAACCAGTCAATTAATCACACAGATACAACAAATGTGTACTGATAAACCAAAAGTAAACTTGCTACATCAATTTAAACAACCAAAAAGAATCAACCTAGAGACAACTTAGCAATTCTTTTCAATAAAATTAACAGCAATTGACACCAGAGGTAATATGCCACACCAGCCGATTTTCATTGAACTCGCCCTTTAAAACATGCACATAGTCTCTGATAAGAGAAAATTATTCTAATGTAGCCATCTAACTACCTACTGCTTCTAATCTAAAATCTGATGATCTCATTACATTTGGGAGTGCCATATTTATACACCAGTAAGAGAAAAAACTTATTGCATCAAAATCATGTCGGCCACCATAGAAATCGGGCTCAGTCATGTCGGCCTCCAACAGTATTGAGAAACCTTCATATGTCGGCCCACAATGCTCAAGTCTTTGTTAATCGTCCACAGAGGCAATCGCCAAAACATCACTGGAGGTATGCCGAAGGCAATTATATCGCTGATCTTCCCAAGTTCTCTGTGCTTTGTGTTATTCGCTTTCACTGTGACCAACTGTTTGCTACGCCAAAGTCAAGAAGTAGCCTTATGTCTCCATTGTGTTTCGCCATGACCTTCCGCCGTCAGTGAGATATCACAACAAAAACCTTTTGTCATACTGAGAGCACACATGTGTTATATTTATTTCAATTGCTGAGACACAAGAAAATGTCTTATCGAAATGAACCCCTTGTTTCATTTACTATCACTATGAGATTCAGATATCGGTGAGACCTCACATAGAATACTTTGAGTCATACCAAAAATCCCTCATGATGACTTCTATTCGCCAAGACAACATTATTTTCATACCGACAAAGCTCAATGATCAAGCATGTCGCCGTAACTTATCGCTCTTGGGGGAACCCTAAATAGACATCATTATGTTTCCCTGAAAGTATCCCTTTATATCGAGTCGCTGTGACAAATCAACTCTCTCATCGATACACCATCCATCCCATGTCGCCGAGATATGAGAGCCTTTCCTACCAAGATATGCCCAACATTCACCTTCACCAAGACCACATACAATTGGGGAGATGCTATGCAGATTGCTTTAAGTTTCACCAAAAATCCATAAGATACACATTGGTTGCTGAGACATAAGATCTTTCCTACCGTCGGTGATCCTTTGTCGCTATAACCTCCAACCCTCAGTGAGATGTCATGTAGAGCATTTTGTTACACTGAAACGACCGAGCATACAAAGATCGCCAAGAGAAATCAAAACTCTCGCTGAAGGCCATTCATTAGTTACCGTCGGCAAGACCTCAAAAGTTCGCTAAGATATATATCGATAAGAATCTCTCGCCGATAAGCCTATTCCTTCATTGATCAGTAAGACAAGAAGTTCTTGCTGAGACATTAGCCCGAAGATAACATTCTCACTGAAACGATTTTCCTCCATCGCCGAAACAATGACAAAGTCCTACCGAATGCCACCTGCATACAAACTTCAATCATTGTGACATCAAATGAGTCTTGTCGATAGGCAACAAAGACTCATGCAAGTGGAAAATGCAAAATTGATCGGGGAGACAAAAGTGAACCTATGCCGATAAGGACTGTAAAATGAAAAAGGAATGACCTGATGGAACATATGGAGAAATATGGCACAATATGAGTGGAATATCACGAGATGAGAAAAAATGCCAATAGAAGGAATCTCATGGAGACTCAGGAGGAATGAAAGGTATGTAAAAATCATCAAAATTTAATAGTTCTAACATATGGGAGAGAGGGAAGAAGGGAGATAGGGGTGGTAAGGTGGGAGGGATCGAAGGACCCAAAATAGACTTAGTAGGAGAGGGAGATGTGATGGTGGATTATTGGACATAGGAACCCAAATTGGATTTATAGTTTCAAGGAGGGATAGGGATAATGTTTTTGGATAGGGATAGGGATAAATTTTTTGAGAAAGTATAATGGAAGGGGATGGTGACAAATGGTTTGGAAGAATGATAACACATAATGTATTTAATTAAGAGATTCTTCCTTCTCTTGAGAATTTGAAATGGAAAAAGAATCTGAATAAGTAGACCAAAGTGAATGAGATATAGTGTATTGACTGAAGAGATTCTTTCCACTCTTGAGAAGTTGAGGAAGGTGCATGTGTAGCATGTGTAATGGTAAAATGGCAATGTAGAAGTGGATAAAGTCAAGAGGTTTTGTATTTAATATGAATTTATGCAAGTAAAGAATGTGAGAGATGATGTTATAAGTAACTCAAAGATTATTGAACTTAAGAATTCCATGGAACAAATACAATTGGAATTAGATGACAAGGAAAAGGAAAAATCATATCTAAGTGCAAAAAAGGAGAATCAATTGAGTGGAGACATGAAAGGATTATCTAAAAAGGTACATAAGTCTTGTAAAGAAATTATTAAAAGAAACATCTACATTGTCTAATCGTAAAGGAACTCTTAAAGTTGAGAAAAAGGTGGCTACAAAGCTACATAAAAGTATTCAAGACATTGAAAACTCTATCCAAGAAAGGGATGTTTCTATCCTAAGGGTTGATGAAGGAGCACCTAATCTAAATATTCTAGTAAAAGATATGAAAAAAAGTTAGAAGATCATGACAATGAATAGTAGGGGGTGTTAACAAGTAAGAACAATGGAGATGAGGAAAAATTGTGTTGCATATTTTCCTCACTCTCTCTACCTACCTCTCCCTCTATTCCTTCAACCTTACCTCTCTACCTACCTCTTCATGTCTCCCTTATTTCAGGCTAATATGCATCTAAGAAGGAAGATAATGTTATACTAAATGCCAAATAAAACAATCTCTTATTACATAAGCCACAATCTCTCCTTCCCTCTTTCTCTCCCTCCTTCTATCCTCCCCACCCTACCACTTCCTATCTCCCTCCTTCCCTCTCTCTCTCCCTTTCAAGTATCTCTCTCTCACTCTTCGTCTCCCTCTTAGGTCTTTCTCTCTCCCCCTCTTAGGTCTCTCTATCTCTTGAGCACTCTCCATCTTCATCTTAGGTCTCTCTATCTCTCACACTCCATCTTCCTCTTAGGTCTCGCTCTCTCTCTCCCTTTCCCTCTCTCTCTCTCTCTCAGGTCCTTTGGGATTTAAAACCACTACTTTGATACCATGAGATAAAATTATGACTAGAGAATCTATTTAAGGATTATCCAACCATACAACTAATTACACAAACACTCAGTATAATTCGATGGCATAATAAATTAATAAAAATATAAATTATTAATTCATATAATTGCATTTACTCTCTTGTCTCAGGGGATTACAACATGAGACCTCAACCTTTAATGAATCACATACAAAACCACTTTATAGAATATAATCTTTTGAGTTGATATGTGATATAACACTCTTCACAATGTGCTACTAAACTTCACCAATATTAACAAAAAAAAAAATATTTTGGAGCTATTAAAAAATCACCTTTGAGTGATGACCAATGATATTTATATAGAGAGTGAATCCATTTCTTATTTATACTGTAAAAAACTTATGAGGGTGTTTCTTGAGACCTTAATACATGATAAAAAATAGAATAATAATTTCGGTACCATACTTTAATGGTAATCAAGAATAATAATAATTTCTAAATAGGGTATATCGTATTGTCCCCTGTCAATTATATCCTTATAAAAAAAAAAATTGTTGCGTATGTACACCAAGAATACAATGAAATCCACCTTCAAATTTATAACAAATCTTTGGTATAGTAAAAATGGCATTTCACTTCTTCATCGGATTGGAACAAAAAAATGCTCACATTATTTGTACTATTGGAAAACACATTGTCCCTTGTAAATTATTTCCTTATGAAAAATGCTCACATTATTTCTAGTTTTGGAGAACACACTGCCTCCTCCCAATTATTTCCTTACGAAAGATGCTCACATTATTGGAGTGTTGGAAAACACACTGTCCCTTTTCAGATATTTCCTTATGAAAAGTTTTTGATTTGTACACACCAACAATGCAATGAATTCCACCTTAAAATTTTAGAACAACTATTTGGTATAGTAAACTGGCATTTCACTTTCTTCATTTGATTGAAACAAAAAATGCTCACATTATTTGGAGTGTTGGAAAACACACTGTCCCTTATCAATTATTTCCTTATGAAAAATGTTCACTTTATTTCCAATGTTAGAAAACACATTGTCCCTTGTCATTTATTTCCTTATGAAAATATTTTTGTTTTGTACACACCAAGAATGTAATGAAGTGCAGCTTCAAATTTTAGAACTCTTTCATGTAGTAAAAATGGCATTTCACTTCTTCATCTATTTGGAATAAAAAGATGCTCACATTATTGTAGTGTTGGAAAACACACTGTCCCTTGTCAGATTTTCTTATAATTTTTTTTTGATTTGTACACACCAAAATTGTAATGAATTCCAACTTAAAATTTTAGATCAACTATTTGGTACAATAAATTGGCATTTCACTCTCTTCATTTGATTGGAACACAAAAATGCTCACATTATTTTGACTGTTGGAAAACAAACTGTCCCTTCTCAATTATTTCGTTATGAAAAATGTTCACATTATTTCTAGTGTTGGAAAACACATTGTCCCTTGTCAATTATTTCCTTATGAAAGATGCTCACATTATTGGAGCGTTGGAAAACACACTGTCCCTTTTCAGATATTTCCTTATGATTTTTTTTTTATTTGTACACACCAACAATGTAATGAATTCCACCTTAAAAATTTTGAACAACTATTTGGTACAGTAAAGCTGGAATTTCACTTTCTTCATTTGATTGGAACAAAAAATTGCTCACATTATTTGCAGTGTTGGAAAACACATTGTCCCTTGTCAATTATTTCCTCATGAATTTGCAGTGTTGGAAAATACACTGTCCCTTATTAGTTATGTAATGAAGTCCACCTTCAAATTTTAGAACAACTCTTTGGTTACAGGAAAAATGACATTTCCAACTATCCCTTGATAAGGGACGCTGTGTTTTTCACTTTCTTAATATGATTGGAACCAAAAAGTGCTCACATTATTTGTAGTGTTGGAAAACACACTATCCCTTTCTAGTTATGTAATGAATTCCACCTTCAAATATTAGAACATTGGAAATAACTAACAAGGGATAGTGTGTTTTCCAATAGGGAACAAAAAATGCTCACATTACTTGTAGTGTTGGAAAACACACTGTCCCTTGTCAATTATTTATTTATAAATTTGTAGTGTTGGAAAACACACTATCCCCTGTGTAGGAAAATTTATCACATTGTTTACAGTGTTGGAAAACACACTATCCCCTATGTAGGAAAAGTGGACAGGGGACATCATTAGAATGTAAGATGTCTAGAAATAACTAATAGGGGATAGTGTGTTTTTCAACATTGGAAATAACTAATAGGGGACATTGTGTTTTCAAACATTGGAAATATGCTTGCAACAAAGAAAAGCTCACATTGCTTGCAATGTTAGAAAACACATTGTCCCTTGTGTAGGAAAAGTGGACAGGGGACATCATTAGAATGTAAAATGTCTAGAAATAACTAACAGGGGATAGTGTGTTTTCCAACATTAGAAATAACTAATAGGGGATAGTGTGTTTTCCACTTTCCAACATTGAAAATAACTAACAGGGGATAGTGTGTTTTCCAACATTGGAAATAACTAACAGGGGACAATTTGTTTTTCACTTTCTTGATATGATTGGAACAAAAAAATGCTCACATTGTTTGCAGTGTTGGAAAACACACTATCCCCTGTGTAGGAAAAGTAGACAAGGGACATCATTAGAATGTAAGATGTCTAGAAATAACTAATAGGGGATAGTGTATTTTCCAACATTGGAAATAACTAATAGGGGACAATGTATTTTCCAACATTGGAAATAACTAATAGGGGACAATGTGTTTTCCAACATTGGAAAAAACTAATAAGGGATAGTGTGTTTTCCAACATTGGAAAAAACTAACAGGGGATAGTGTGTTTTCCAATAGGGAACAAAAAAATGTTCACATTATTTGCAGTGTTGGAAAACACACTGTCCCTTGTCAGTTATGTAATGAAGTCCACCTTCAAATTTTAGAAGAACTCTTTGGTTATAGTAAAAATTACATTCACTTTCTTGATATGATTGGAACAAAAAAATGCTCACATTGTTTGCAGTGTTGGAAAAAACATTGCCCCCTATGTAGGAAAAGTGGATAGGGGACATCATTAGAATGTAAGATGTCTAGAAATAACTAATAAGGGATAGTGTGTTTTCCAACATTGGAAATAACTAAGGGTCAGTGTGTCATCACTATATTTTAATGATGTACCCCTTGTTCATATGATGATGACATTAATTTGGTAGATGAACCCAAAAAATTCGTGACGCATCTTTCGTCAATAATACAAATGTTATTGCCTACTTGTTACATAGAATTTGTGTTAAAGTATACACATCTTATTAATACTTTAGGTGATTTATAACCATCTAGGTATGTTTTGAGCACATATTTGTATATTTTGAGGATGATGAATACAATTAAAAATTGCCACTATCTTGTGAATCCAACATTTTAGAATTTCAATTTCTTCGTAAGAATGTCGATACTAGTGCATGACATTGAGACTATCTCTGTTTTTTCACCCATGGTTTCATATTGCTTTAGATGCTAATATAGAACATAAAGTAGATTGGGAAAAACACATTTGATCTATTCTTTAAGAGGATAAAATTTTGTACATGAAAAGTTTATCTTTTGATAACATCAACTTTACATAGATTAGATGTAAAAATCTATGCTACATGGAAGGGTTGTCATCCCTAAAGATTTTATACAATTCAAGGTCACAGAAATGAGAAAGATGGTCCTCTAATAGAAAGACAAAAACCCTAAATGACAATGATCCATTCTCTACAATGAGATATTTTATGCATTTACAATAGTTTCAATAGCAACTACTCTTCCTAAGTTGTCAACATTTTTAGAGTTATCATTTTCCTCCCAAATCTCAAGCAAGGATATCTTTATATTGTGAATGCTTTCATGTGTGAATTATGCCCCCTCTATCCAAATTGGAGTATGAACCTATGGTTAAGCACATGGATTTGTGACACAATTTTGGCTCTTAAGATGCCACTTTTTTTCTAAAATCAGAAAAATCTGATTTGCACAAGAAAATGAAGATAGTTACGCTCAAAATTTCAAGATGCTGCAAGAAAAAAAGTTTAAGTGCTCCAAGTCTAGTTTCTAAGCTACTAATTTTTTTTGAAATTAATGAAGATTAAGGGTCTCAAAAATGGGGGCCCCAAAACAGGTCCTTTTTTATAAAAAAAAATAGCATAGCGCCTGAGGGCTCCCCCCTTTTTGATTAACCTTTTTTAGAATTTCAAAAATACCAATGGTGAGAAATTAGCTAACACCATGTGGTTTATCCTCATTCTTTCATCCATTATTTTTTTTAATGAATACATAATATTTAATGAATATTCAAAGTGGACACATCCTGAAAAGTTGAAATTTGAGTGTGCTCCCCCCTAAATCAAAATGAAAAAAGAATTACATATTTAGATAGCTAAGAGATAGTTCAATTCTATCACATTTTTTTTAATAAAATTGCATTGAAAGATGTACAAATGAGATGGGGAGCATGGTTGAAAATATAAGGAAATTTAGAAAATCCTTTTAATTAACACATCCAAAGCAGGTCATTTGGTGAGCGCCAAATTTTGCGCTTGCCAAATGACTTGCTTTGAACAAAACCTAAATTCCCCCTCTTTGGTTGACAACTTTGATAATGTTGGGTATGTGCAGGATCATCATGGAGAAAACAGGCCCTTAAGTGGCAAAAAATTTAGAAAAATCAGAGTTAGGAAACTTGACATAAAAATTTGAATAAATTATCTATATTATTTCAAAAATATGTAAGAATAGAATCTATATAAAATTGAATGTAGTTTCTAAAATACTAGGTTTTTAAAACAAAATATCTATTTGGTGAAAATTTGAAATTTTTAATGTAGTAGTACTTAAATTTTAGGGAAAAATAAAATTAGGGTGGCTATCTAACCACCCTAACCACAATAAAATGATAATATTTTTTTATAATATTTTATATATAAGTAGATGACTCATGTCTAGATGGTGCATATTTTTTTTTTTCCAAGTAAATAATTAATCATGATTTTTTTATTACAACTTTTGAAAAATATAAAAACTAGTATGTCTGACCACCTTAACTTGGTCAAAACTTTATGAAATTCAATTGTTACTTTTTTAATCCTATAGTATGTGAAGCATAGAATGTGATTCATGTTTTGGATTCAAAAAATGTGATATTGTTTGAAAGTTATAGATGTTTTTCAATCAACATATCAATCAAGACTTTAGTCGTAATTCGAATAGAAAATGAATAATAACTAATTAAATTCAAAATAAGGCATAATTTATATTGGTGGAAATATGAGAAAATCCTTTAAAAACCATTTTCATTTCATCAATTTTGGGTTAAAAAAAATTCGTTAGCCACATACCCATCATATTGCCACTTTTTGGTCATGATCCTACACATACCTTGCTTAGAGCACATAGTTTATGATCGTAGATGGATAGTTGAGGTTTTACCTTTCAAACACTCTCTAACTTGTTACCCTAACTAGATAAATCTTTATCCCTATGAAGTCTCTCTCTCTTTTAGGTCTCACTCCCTCCCATGTGACCTAGACTACTCTCTCTTAATCCAATCCCCTCTCTCAAGTCTCTTTCCCTCCCACCTAGGTACCTAAATAAATCTATCTCGCTCCAACCCCATTTCTTAGTCTCCCTCTCTCTCTCTCTCCCCCTTTGGTCTTTTTGTCTCTCTCACTCCATCTCTCTCTTAGGTTGTTATCTTTCTCACTTTGTCTCTCTCTCTCAAGTCTCTCCCTCCTACCTCCTCTCCCTCTCTTAGGTCTCTCACTCACTCCCTCTATCTCTCTCCCACTCCCTCTCTCTCACTCAATCTATCTCTCTCACTCTCTCTTAGGTATCTCCATTCCCCCCCCTCTCTCTCTCTCATAGACACACCCACCCTCTCTCTCCCACTCCCTATCTCTCACTCCCTCTCTCTCCTACTCTCTCCCTCCCTCTCTCGGGGTCTCTCCATCCCTTGCCTCCCCCACTCTCTGATAATCCCTCTGTCTCTCCTCTCAGGTCTCTCCCTCCTGACTCCTCTCTCTGCTCCCTCTATCTCTCTCCCACTCTATCTCTCTCCCTCTCTCTTAGGTCTCTCCCTTCCACCCCCTCTCCCTTTGTCTCTCTATCTCTCAAGTATCTCTATCCTACCCCCTCTCCCTCTCTCTCTTTGTCAAGTCTCCCCCTCCTACCCCATCTCCCTCTCACAGTCACTCCCTATATCTCTCTTCCACTCCCTCCCTATCTCATTCCCTCTATCTCTCTCCCTCTCCCTCTCTCTCAAGTATCTCCCTCCCACCACCTCTCCCTCTCTCTCTCAAGTTTTCCTCTCTCTCATGCCCTCTATCTCTCTCCCACTCTCTCTTCCTCTCCCTCTCTCTCAAGTCTCTCCCTCCCACCCCCTCTTCCTCTTTATCTCTCTTGAATTCTCTCCCTCCCACCCCTCTATCTCTCTCCCTTTGTCAGGTCTCTCTTTGTCTCTCTCACTCACTCTCTCTATCTCTCTCCCACACCCTCTCTCTATCACTCCCTCTATCTCTCTCCGTCTCTTTTAGGTATCTCCCTCCCACCCCCTCTCACTCTCTCTCCCTCTCTCTCAGGTATCTCCCCCACCCCCTATCTCTCTCTCACTCCCTTCATCTCTCTGCCATCCCTCTATCTTGAGTACTCCCTCTCCCTCCCTCAAGTATCTCTCTCTCACTCCTTGTATATCTCCCATCCCTCTATATCCCACTCCCTATCTCTCCTACTCTCTTAGTTCTCTCCCTCCCAGCCCCTCTCCCCCACTTTGTCTCCCTCTCCTTCTCTCTCAAGTTTCTCCCTCCC
>VDFB02324711.1:23379-40065 GCA_007258455.2 Sequoia sempervirens
GTTGAGGGTTTAAGGGTTGAGAGAGAGAGGATGGGTTGAGGGTTTTAGGGTTTTATGGTTTAGGGTTTATGGTTTAAGGGTTTTAGGGTTTATTGTTTATGGTTTAATGGTAGAGGGTGTAGGGTTGAGAGAGAGAGACATGGGGGTTGATGGTTTTAGGGTTTACGGTTTAATGGATGAGGGTAGATGGTTTAAGGTTTAGGGTTTAAGGGTTTTAGGGTTGAGGGTAGAGGGTAAAGGGTTGAGAGAGGGAGAAAAGGGGGTTGAGGGTTTAACGGTTGAGAGAGAGAGGAGGGGTTAAGGGTTTTAGGGTTTTAGGGTTTAGAGTTTAAGGGTTTAGGGTTTAGGATTTAAGGGTAGAGGGTGTAGGGTTGAGAGAGTAAGAGAGATAGGGGGTTGATGGTTTTAGGGTTTATAGTTTAAGGGTTGAGGGTAGAGGGTTTAAGGTTTAGGGTTTAAGGGTTATAAGGTTGAGAGTAGAGGCACTATTTAATTTGACACCATTTTTTGAAAGATGTTCATTGGTCGTTTGACAAATATTTGTTGGAAAAGAAATGAAATGACAAAAAGATTTTCATCACTATTTTTTCATCACAAGTCTGATGACAAATTAAACATTGAAATAACAGCGCAGATTCATTGGTTGTCGGCATCATAAAATGACTCAGATGTTCATCAAAATATCGACACAAACTTCATGTATCCATCGACGAATTACAACCAAAATGCAATTGCAATGTCTCTTCTGAAGCATCGAAAGAACACCAGAAGTTCATCGCCATTTCGATGAAATGGGAAATTATTTATGACAAAGCCTTCATCACAGCTAAGCCACTTCATTGGACCTTTTATGTGATTCGTTGGTGGCGTTCGTTGAAATTGCAACAAAATGGGAAAGGAGTTACGATGAATCCTTCGTCACAGCTAAGCAACTTCGTCAGACCTTTTCGGTGATTTGTCGATGGACTTTGTTGAAATTGTGACAAAATGGACAAGGAGTTACGACAAAGCCTTTGTCGTAGCTATAGCAACTTTGTCAGACCTTTTTGGTGATTCGTCGGTTGTGTTCGTTGAAATTTTGACAAAACAATCCAATTTTTTAAAAAAAATATATTCATTGAAATGTACCATCGGTAAGAGATCAATCAAGTTGCATCCCTTCATATTCAAATCTCAGGCAGTTATTTTATTTGGTCATTTTCCATGTTTATTAGACACCCGCTGAGATGTCATTTAGTTTCGTTGATGACTTGAGTCTCTTTGATAGTCAATATTACATATCACTTTGGTGTCACATAGTCTCATCGATGTTCTAAGTCTCACCGGTAGCCAATAGATCATATGTTGCTATGGTGTCATGCAGTCATACCGACATTCTGAGTCTCCCCGAGAATTATTCCTTTGGTCTTAAGTGTATCCTACGATTCTCACCAATGATAACGTATCATTGTGACTTTGGGGGTCGTCGGGACTTTCCTTTGACTACTTGTATCTTGTCGAGAACCTTCCTTTGACAATTCTGATCGCCAAAACAAAATGTTTCTCCTACTGATAAAGCTATATTCGGTTTGACTTCCATATGGTTACAAATAGATCTACATGCAAAATTATGAGGACAATCTACTATAATCATCAAAATAGATGAAAAGTGCAAAGGAAAGAGTCGAGCTACATCTTTAGAGCCTAAAAAACACATGCAAGAAACATAAAAAAAAGAACAAATCAGTTTTTGGATGAATACAAAATGGTGCCTCAGCAAGTGATTCATATGCTTTCACACCTGATACAGGACATTAAGAATATTTTAGTCTTCCTCTGTGAAATTAACTACTTACAGAATAAACCCAGAAACCAATATTATATACCTCCATGTCTAGCCGAGGGTAGGTATAAGAGAAAAAAATTTCTTCAATGCAATGCCGAAAAATATCAATGTGTGTGTAGTTTTGTATTACTCAAAATGTCATTTCACTGCCTAAGGAAAAATACCAAAGTGATGTTTTAAATTTCAATCTTCACATAGGCTCCCTTATTGCTACACATGCATATACAAGAATTATTCGAGCTCTAAACTATTCAAATATTAAGGATTTAATTAGCTATAAGATGGAAAGTTGTTTAGACTTAATTGATCATCTTTTGCATATCTTTATTCACTCCTAGCACTTCAGATAAATTTGTGTAAATGAGACAAAAATATGAATCTTTTATGACAAAGAAAATTCTTAAAAGGAGGGAGGAGAGAGCAAAGGGTAGGGGGCAAGAGAATGCTTGAATGTATAGCAAAGTATAACATTTTGTTTCTTATAACAATGAAATGAATCTTAAGTTTGAAGCATTAATATCATTTACAACATTTATGATCAAGAATGAATGTAAGTAGAGAAACTTTTGCATACCTATAGATGGTACAAAATTTCATGGTTAAGCCAAAGCCTCCCATTAACAACAAGATCCAAATATCCATGTATCTATCTCAATCGAGCCTCAAAACCCTTTAGAGCTATCAATTTTTCCACTAACCTCTTATGCACAAAAGTAAAATTTTAGAGTTATGTCACCACTAAAAATAGAAGAAACAGAGCTTTGAAACCAAATCCACACACAACACAATGTGGTATTCATAAAAAGCCATACAAACAAACTATACTCAAAACATTGGAATGAAAAAAACTTCAAATTATGATGCAAAGCATAGATTCAGGGTATAAAGAATCATTTTTCTACCACCATAGTGAAAATTTAGCACTTTCTTTCATCTTTGCATATTGGTTTGATGCTTCAAATGATGCATTTCTTATATTGAAAAGTGCATTACCTTATTGAGCTTCTCTTTGTTTTGAGAATAGTTTAATATTCTCTACTTAACAGGGCCAACCACGTGATGGTGGAAGCTCATTTGGCCCCTCCCCCCCTCACATCAGTCTCAATTCCCCATACCCAATCATAGAACATTAATCATTCATTCATCCATTAATAACATATAACATTCATTCATTCATCCATTAATAACATATAACATTCATTCATCCATCCATTAATAACATATAACATTCATTCATCCATTAATAACATATAACATTCATTCATTAACACATAACATTCATTAATTAACATATTCGCATTCATTCATTAACATATATAATATTCATTCTTTCAGTTTTTACATATTATCAAAAATATGGTTGTCATGATATGATTACAATCAATTTTTTTTTGTTTCTTTTTTAAAGCTACATAAATCTGAAGTGGAGTATCATTCTCTAAATCAATATATGTCCCCCCTTTAGTTGTTCTGCCCTCTGCTCATGATCTTAATGTATGCCTAGTCGTCTGCTCATGATGTAGATATTAATTTTGCAAGGTCCTAGCAATAATAAAAAGGAAATCATTTAAAGGCCCGTGTTTTCGTGTCATTACAAAAAATTATTTCATTAATTGAAAGAACATTAGAAATTACAGTTCTCTTGCCAGTGGAGTCAAAATCCGTATTCGTGGGGGTACAACATTAGAACTCATACTCAACATATGTTTGGAACACCCTCTAAATCCTAATCTGCAATTTAGAAACATGAAAGGTTACATTGATTGTACTTGATAGGTGAGTAATAGGCAGGTGAGATTCTCGCGGGTGGGGCCATTAAGCCATTCCTGTCCTCTCTGGCAGGTCAAGTAACTCGGCGTTTGATCCATGCGTAACCTGGGTGCAGGCAGAGGTTTGTTAAGTGTACCCAGTTTGCAGTCCAGTAATGTTTAAAAGAACTTTTAGAGTGGTCCTCTTTTGCACGATGGGGCCACATCATGTTCACGATATTCTCTAGCCTGATCATTCTCAACATGTTGATCACGCTCTACATGCTCTAAAGTACCAGGATGCACACCATGACCTTCATCTTCCGGTTGTGCTCCACCCTCACTAGGCTGCATTCCAATGTCATGTATAGTACTATCATTTCTTGAATGTTTAAAACAAATAGGCATGTAATTAATTTATGGTGGAAATTAATATTGAATATATTGCACAAGTATTCAATTTTAAATAAAATTTATTGAGTTTATTTACCTGCGTGTCAGATGTAGTGAAAGGTTGTGTTTTCCCAGTTAAGACTCTTAGGCGTTCAGCCATGGCTCCATAGCCTTGCTGGAAGGAAATCTTGAGGTCATCTTCTGTGGGAACTCTATTGAATTTAGAGCCCTACATTTTTACATAAGATCATGAATTTTGCTTCTATGGTGTGATAAAACCAAAATTGTTTTCAATTTATTATTTGGATACTATATTTCATTTATTGATATTTACAATTCATGCGACTAATTTCATATAACCACTAGAGTCAATTTTGTGTTGCCCATGTTTTTCTAGTCTTTCCTTTGTTGCCTTTGATGTGTCAGGAAGCTTATGAAAATTTTGAAATACATTAGATTATGTAAAAAGAAAGAATAATCAGTGTATAATTACATTGTTGATAGTATCACATACCTTCCTTGGCCCGGTGGTGTCTTTCCTTTTTTCTTTTCAGCCTTCTCCTTTCCATCTGACACCAGGTCCTTCCACTCCCTCTCTAAAATCATGGGGGTATCCTCGTACTTTTCATTCTTCTCTAAATGTGACCTATATTGGTCCCTCGCATACTTTAGATAGATACCAGCTTTCTTAAGGACCTTGGTTCGGTTGAATGTTTTATCACCGAACAACACAACTACACGGTTAATGAGCTCAACTTTTAAATCTTGATTTTGGGCATTCCACCGTGTACGTATGGTGGGCATAAAGAGCTCCAATGTAATATCACTTAGATGTTTATAAAAAACATCATTTCCTACAAAATGATCATGGGATCAATAGTCTAAAAAGAGTTATCAATAAGTAAATTTCAATTGGATTATATATAATAATAATTAAAACATTTTAAAGTACCTGGGACCTTCCCTATCTTTATGGGAACGAAATCCTTGGTCACCACAAGTGTGACCAGAAATGTTCTCGTACTAGTAATATGGGAAGATCCAGGAAATACTGCTAAAACATCACCAGTACTAGTGGCCTCTGCATCCCAAGGTACATGTTTTGACACATGTTCTAGCATGTTTTCACTGCCAGAGGGTGTATTAACAGATGTTTGCATGGTATGTGTTGCCGAAATTTCAGACGATAATATAGGCACAGATGATGGGGTCAAATAATGTGATGTATGCGTAGGAAGATCAGGATGGACACTTGTACCAACCCCTACTCCTCGGGCAGCACTTGTAGGACCCTGATCATGGCCAGGAGCATCATGAGGAGGAAAATAACTCTGTAAAGACAACACATATTTTAGTTCATGACATAAAAGAGTACAAAATATAGAACCATGAATGAACTTATGTTATAATTAAAGACCTCGTGACAACTTACTTGCAAGTTTTGCAATCTCTCAGTCAATATTTTAACCCTCTCTCTTATCTCATCTATTTGAGGCACTATGAATATCAAATTAACCATTTCTTCATTGCATTTTTTTTGGATCTTTATTGTATCGAGGGGGTTTGCTGAATAAGCAATGTCATCATCAAAAAATATTGACTGCACCTCACTATGGATGTTGTCCTCTACTGCTGGTGCCTTTCCCCGATCAGTCAACTACACCAGGAATATTAAAAACATTATTGAAATTAACCCAATAAACTTATGAAAAAAACATAATAATAAAACATTTTGCTCGTATCTAATTTGTACAATTACAATGAGGTAAACCTATCAGGTAGAAGTGCCTGAAGATACATTGTGATTTGTGCTCTGGGCTAGAGCCTTCTCCGTATGATCAATGTCCTGCTGTGACAAAAAATAAATATATAAAAACATTACCGAAATGAAATCAATGGACTTACGAAAAAAACATAAGAATAAAATGGTATATTGGAGTCATTAATTGGAGGTTGGGTAAAATGGTACATAGTATGTACCACCCCCATAGTAACTGTGTTTGTAGCTAAGTGATTCAAATTGTAATCGATTAGCAACTCTTCCCTTCTAGTTATTGATTTTATTGCACATTGAATACACAGTTTCCCTCGCGCACCTCGAATATGCAATTGGGTTGCTTATTTGTTGACCCAAGTCATGTACTATTTATAAACCCTACAATATTCCCTGATACTTTTGGCCTTCTGTCAATGCACATAGCCACTCCTTTTTTCTTATCCTTATCTTTTAGTTGTATATAATTTGCTAATAATGCATACCTACGCATACTTTGTGTATATCGAACTAGTTACATCCAATCTTTGTAACTATAATAGGGTCCAACATACTCCATCAATTTAGTAACTTTGTCGTAATAGACCTTTATGTTGTCCATGCAAAATAGGCCCAAACCATGTAATGGCGATGGGGCTATGCGATATATCCTCTCATTGACACAAATATCAATGTTTATTGGAGGAAGTTCCTTGGGTACCCATTGTTTCTGTAGATGTTTGTACCTCAAGGGCACCCCAACGTCGCCTATGTTCTCTCATCATCATAAGAACATGACCCCCCTTCAGCAAGAAAAAATTCCATGCGTTTACAGAATTTTCTTCTAATCTTTTGACCTCTAGTTGATTTCCCTCTTTTAGACATACTACATGTATCACTTTCCTCTTCTCTTCCTAAATTTCCCTCGCTCGAGGAAGATAGATTTGAAAAATACCTATTTGGTGGTACCTGCACTCATAAGGATGTTGGATGAAGTTCTTTCATGGTGATGTGATCCCAAGGTGACATTATGATTAATCTATCATTTCATCGCTAGAATTTCACATGTTATAAGGTAATCAAGTCTTGATAAATTGCAAGCTATTGTTACTACCATCCAAATGTTTCCATCACAAATCAAATCTATTTAACATTTTAACTCCCAAAATTTGTAACAAGTGTTAAATGTGACTATGGTCCACTAGTTACACAACCAAGGCCTCAAATGCATTCTCTAATTGTAATCAGAGGACTTTTGCTCTTCATTCAAGTAAATAAACTTTAAGGGAAACACCACCAAGAGGTTTATTGGACACCTACATGACTAAAACTAGTAGCAAATTTTCATTTAATTTCCATATGTCTAAGTGGTTAACGTGGAGGGAGTGTGTACTAGGCCTGGTTAACTCATCATAAGTTTACGCTTTGGCAATAAATTTTTTTTAAGTCATATGAAATCTTCCTATGTCTAATTTCTAGGAGACTTTTGGTATGTTTTAAGGGAGGATGATTGATGAAAGAGACCAAAGACTATCCTTTCTCCATGGTATCCAAGTACACATAGCAGTGGTCTTCTCTTATACAGTTGGACATGATTTAAAGAACTTAGCTAGGAATTATTCATTTAACCTAAGGTTTTCTCATAATGCCATCATTAGAAAAGTATGATCAAATTCTTCTATTATGAAGAATTGGTCTATGTGCCTCTAGTAATCACTATAAAATTTTGTAAGGATAAAATGACTAATTGCATCAGGTAGGAGAGAATCAACTTTGAGTTCTTCAAAGATTATATTCCTCTATTCATAATTTTTAAGGGTTGTGTGTGAAGGATGTTATCACTACCAAGAAGGGAGGAGACCTTTCCTTGTATTCTTTTATAATTTTCAATATTCTTATTTATTTTACACTTACAATTACAAATACACATACATATGCATTTACTGTTTTCATTTATTTCTCATGTAGTTGAATAGTTTGATCGATTTCATATTATATGTTGAAGACTTTAGAATTTCAATTACATTAATTTATGGATATGTTGTATCTATAAAACTACAAAACCATATGCTCTTTGCATTTACACTTACATTTAGAAATACACATTTATATACATAGATATAGATTTCTTTAATGATATGTTGCATTTATTGTTCTAAGAGAGCATCCAATAATTGCATTTACATTTACATTTAAAAATACATATACATACATACATATATGTGTGTGTGTGTGTGTCATTTATATTCAGTGTGGAGCAACAACCATTAGGTCTGCACATGGATAAAAATTCATAAAATTAGATCTCCCATACATGTTTTGTTGAAACCTAGGCTTTAACCTCTCATTTCACATGCTTTTCTTCACAAAACTATTCAGGACAGTAGCTATACCTTATTTATTTCTCATCATATGCCCTATTCATACATCCTAGAATTACAACAGTATCCATGGGGCCTCTTACACAAGCTACAGTAATCAAAAAAAGTGTAAGAGCCCCTTTATATCATGTTTGGACTACAAAACCTTCAAAAAAAGGGTAACTCAAATTATGATTTGTTGGTGAGCTGTATGGACAAAATCATTAGCACCAACTCATTCTTGGAGTCTTTTGAAAGAGAAGCAAATCAGGTGGTAGTTAAGTACAAACCTTATAGTGTCAAGGTGAATGAGGTGATCAATTTTGATTGGCCAACTCATGAAGAGTACCATAAATGGGTAAATGTATATTTAATTGAGGAAGAGTGAAAAGGAGTAGGCTGCTAACAATTGACAAATCAGTTGTTGCAGTTACAACAGATTCTAGTTTTGTTTTTTGGTGACAGTCTAGGCGCAAAATTCTTGAAGTTTTCTGTTGCTGCATCAACCATTCTTAGCAGGCACGATGAACAAGAAGATTCTCTGGGGAGATTGTTGTAAAAAAAAATTGGAATATCACAAGGAGGTCCAATTGGCTGGTGACACGTGTGCTTTTTGGCTTGATACTTGTTTTCTCCTTCTTTTTATATAAGAAGGATTTTAAGGCCAGAAGTACAGGTTAGCAAGTTAGATATTTTTGGTCGAGTCTAGATAAAGTTGTAGAGAAAATTGTAAAGTCTGATGGTTTTAGGGAAAACGCAATTTATGTTTTGAGTCATTCTATAGTAGGTTTTGAATTCATGGGGATTTGATGTTTTATGATAGTACTGGCATTTGAATTGATATGATTAATTCAAACTCATGTCTCTCCATTGTACAAGCATATCTAAATTTTGAATAAAATGATCAATGGTTGTTTCATTCATCTCACTATTGTGGTGATGATTCTTGTTTTAGCTTTAATTCAAGGAATTAATTAAAATACTTGAATGGGATTGTAGGTGGATATGTTATGTATAAGGATTTGACAAGTAGTATTGGGTTAGAATACATATTGATGAGATTGTAAAACAATGTTATCAAGGATCTTATATGTTATGTGTTAAATATGTCATAAACCCTTAGATGCTTATAAATTTGACTCCTCAAATGGATATATGGCACTGATCTAAGCTGTACTTATTTGTATGGTTCAGTATTTGTTTGAATTTACCTAGAGCTTGCTACAAATTTCAAATCAATGACTATCTTATACTGTGAAATGTTGTTGTAGTTATCTCATGCTCCAAATAGTTGATATTATTGATAAACAACCAATTCTATTTGGTATTATCCTATTATGTTGAGCTATTAAATGAGATTATTTGTTGTTGTTAATGCTTTTTATGATGATGGTGCAAAGGTTTTAAATGCATTAAGGGATCACCCTCCTGGGTCTTGCAGAGCCCAAAGTGTAGGAGGTCTTTCAAATCCTCGTCAGTTGGTCCAGGTCCTAAGAGCTGCCCTTTATTGGAATTGGAAATTCCATAGGTAGATTAGAAGATCAACCTACTTACCGTAAAAACAACCAACACCTTGCATATATTTGTGGTGGAGGTATTAAAGAAGAATTGTATGCCTTTATTTCCATTCATTACATCTACCTTAGCCTAGCATATACTTGGGCTAAATCAATAATTTCTTCAGACTCATGCGATGAAGGCTAGGTGTGATGAAATCCTAGACCTCAACCAAGATGTGGGTAGATTATGGGAGTTTTTCCAAGACCTGAGGCTGGTGGATAAAAATGTGAAAGACTAAGCTATATTTTTTTTGTCTTATCTTATACCATTTTACAAGAATGGGGGTGCCAATGTACGAGAAGATCTTTGGAAACTAGGCATGGAAATTGAAGGTTAAAGAGAATGGGGGTGCCAAACTTATAGTACTCATCGCCCCTTGGTTGTCAATTTTCCCTGAATTCTCTCAACCTTGTCCTTGGTGCTGGTATTGACCTTTTTTCACTCCAAACTCTTCCTCGATGCTAATATTGATCTTGTTTTCACTCCTCCAAACTCTTCCTTGGCACTGGTATTGGCCTTATTTAACTCCAAACTCTTCCTAAGTAAGTAAGTATTGACCTTTGCTTTTCACCCTCCAAAATCTTTCCTCACATTGATATTGACCTTGTTTTCAATTCTCCAAACTCTTTACTCCAAGATCGGTATTGACCTTTGTTTTAACTCCAACCTTCCTTAGCTGCTGGCATTGACCTTTGTTTTCACTACTTCAAACTCTTCCTCTCAAGGGCTAGCATTGACCTTTGTTTTCACTACTCCAAACTCTTCCTCACGCTTGGAATTGACCTGTTTTCACTACTCCAAACTTTCCTAGCTTGGTATTGACCTTTCACTTCCAATTTGACGAAGCTACAACCTGGTTTCATTAGGTTTTACAAAGATGTTAATTAACTTCAAAATTTTGGCACCATTTTAGCTTGTGGTTTTTATTATTTCATACAATATTATAGTTATATATATTAGCTATATTTCATATATAATAAATAATATAATTATTCAACTTATTATAATTATTTATTATATTTGTTAACAAAATTATTAAATAATGCATAAAATTATTATAATTAATAATTAATAATAAGTATATTTTTATATAATACAAAATATAATTAATATAATATATATTTAATATAATAGTAATATATATTAATATGAGAGAGAAAATAATTTTTGATTGTTTGTTTCATGTCAACAATCCAAGGATGGCATGTGTCCTTGGGGAGTTATTCTCAAGATAGCATGCCATTTGATTAAAGATATGATCATTCTCCTTTAAGACCTCTTCAATGTACCCATTGCACACTTAAGGAGACAAATATAAATATAGGGAAGAAAATATAGAGAGAGAGGGAGATAATTGTTGGTGTGAATAAGTCTTGTACCTAGTTTATTCCTTTACTAGGGACTTAGGGGACTTAATTCACATGTTAAGTTTACTTAGGATATTAGTTGTCATATCTAGATAGGTATTAGTTGTCTTATCTAGAATTTCCACTTTCCTAGGTAGTTATGAGTTAGTTGTCTCATGTGATAGGATTAAGACACTTGTCATGATCTTGTCTTATCCTATCTCTTATCCTTGCCTTTTTAAGCAAGTCATCTCTAGCATATTTGTGAATAGACGGCATAAAGCATTGTATAGTATTGCATTGATCATATTGTATCATATTGCAATCCTTATTTGGTGGAATAACATCTTCCATTGTTGCTTCTCTCTATCTCTTGTGGAGGTTCTTTGGCGTTGCAGATTGAAGATCTTGGGTTGTTAACTCCAACATGGTATCAGAGCTTTGAATCTGGCAAGCCCCTTCCATTTCTTTATTAGAGAGTTTCCATCAATTTCTATTATCATTTTTTGAGTTCTTGTATCCTATATTGCATGCTTGCTTTTTGGTGAGATCTGGTGATTGCAGTGCTTTTGGCTATAGTGGCAACATTTTAGGTTGTCCCATTGCGTCCAGGAGGCTCGAAAAAGTTAGATCTGGCTTTTGTTTCACTTAATTTCATCACCATTTGCAGCTTTGGCAAAGAAGGGTTTGGAGCTCAGCTCTGGTGAACAACTTTTTACAAGAGCACTTTGAGCCAAAAATAAGTCTTCCATTGCGTCCGGGTGGCCATTTCCGAGTTTTTTGATATATAATTTGCCTATATTAGGCAAAAGTTGTCTTTGGAGCAAAAAAATTTTAGCCGAGGAGCCGTACGACCCCCCGCGCAGGTACGATGTCGTCAGAAAATTTTTCAAAAAAAATTATATCTCTGTCGGCATTGTTTATTTTTTGAAAAATTTCAAAAATCAAAAATAAAGGATTTTAGGTAGTCTCATGCAGACATCAAGGCGAGAGGCGTACCGACGTCAAGTAGCCGTGACTTTCTTTGTACTGTGTCAAGCAGGGAAAATTTAACTCCGCAGCATCTGTGCCACTACACCCGTAATTGGCTACGGTGTACCATCAAGGGCTATCCTCATGCTCCTCGCTTTTTCAAATACCCACGACCTGCTATTTCCCCGAAATGACATCCACCAATCCTGGCCAGAATAAAAACCGGCTGTCTTGAAACCGCCACGTAACCTCATTGCCAGCTACCGCTGACCGGGCCACCGCAGAGTCGCTTTAAAACCTATAGGACTGGCCAAGAAATTACTGAGCTCAAATTCGCCAAATTGCGGGTCACGTGGTAAATCAATCACAATAAACACTTCGAGGGCTCAATTTTAATCTATTTATTCTCTTCAGCGCCTTAAATAGGCCTTTTTCATTTTAATAACTTTTCGCCACGAAGTCAGATTTTTGCAAACGAGATATCATCGGAAAGCTGGTTCGACGAACTTCGCAGTGGTGCAGGTGAATTTTCCAGATTTTGCCATTTTTTTCCAGATTTTTCAGCTTGAAGGTACAAGTGCATTTATTGCTTGTTTTTTATGTAACTTTTGCCAACGAAGTCGAAATTTGGCAAACCTTTTTTTGAAATTGATCAGAAAATCACAAGGAATCTGTTTGTAACCTCTATTTTCAGCTTTGCAAGCTCCTTTTTCTGAAAATTGTAAAAATCACCGTGTGTTATAAACGGTTGATTTGAGCTTGTCACTTGTAAAATTGCAAAAAATTGTTCATTGTAATTTGCTAGGGGGGCTGCAAAATCAGTTTTTAATACATTCTGGGGGGGTGAAAGGAACAATTTAAGTGCCACATTGTCCTTTTCTTTTGGTGTTCATGGGGGATCTAAGGAAAATTGACCCACTCACTCCACACAATTATCATACATGGAAGCTAAAAATGACTCAATTGTTACAATCTAAGGGTCTATGGCCAATGTTAGATGCAGAACAACCTGAATTTACAAGGGATTATGAAAAGTTTGTCCATAGATGTAAAATGGATGAAGCAAAAGGGCTCATTGGCTTACATGTTTCTGATAATCTGTTGTTTCATATTTCAGAGTGCAAAACACCTAAGAATGTTTGGGACAAACTTGAAGAATTGTATGGTAAAATAAATCATTTCAGAACCTTGCAACTTCAAGCAGAACTACAATCCCTCTCTCCAGATGTGTTTCCTTCAATGCAGGATTTTCTTGCACAATTCAAGATGATTTTGTCACAGTTGAAAGGATGTGGACATGATGTATCTAGTGACGAATGTATCTTCTTGATTCTGTCTAAGTTAAAGGGCCCTTATCAAGTGTTTTCTTCTACTTTCTATTCAACTATGGATGCAATGGGGAAAGATTACAAAATGCCTACATTTGAGTTGTTTTGTGAGCGTCTTACTAGGGAAGAGGCCAAGTTAATTCAGTTGGATGCCTTACCTAATTCAAAAAATCATGCTCTAATGGCTCAATCATCCAAGGGTAAAGGAAAGAACAAGAAGAAGCCCAAAGCAGAATCATCTTCTGGTAGTGAGAATCCCTCCAAACCGAAGCCGAAGAACAATCAGAAGTCCACTCAATCTCCTTCTTCTTCTACCTCTGGAGATTCTTCTTCCAATTCCAAGAAAAAGACAGGAGATCCTTGTTCATTTTGTGGAAAAATTGGGCATGATGCATCTCATTGCTTTAAGAGATTAGAGGCCTTGGAGGAAGCCATGAAGAAGCACAATATTTCAATGGCTAAGCCTTCTTCCATGGGCAAAGGGCAAGCTCTTTCAGCACGAGCTATGCATTCACCTTCAGATAGTTGGATTCTTGATTCAGGTGCTTCACATCACATGACAAATTCACGTGATCTTCTTGATTCCATAGTTCATACTTCTACTTCTCAGATTGCAGTTGGGAACTCTTCACAGATTCCAGTTTTGGGGACAGGCTCCGTTCAAATGCTAGATGGGTGCATTGAGGATGTTTTACTTATTCCTGATATTTCAGCGAATCTTCTTTCCATATATCAAATTTGTCATTCTGGAGATGGGAAGTTAGTTGAGTTTATTCCACAAAATGTGACTATTAGACAGTTACAAGATCCTGAGAAGGTTGTCGCAACAGGGGTAGTTGATCATGAGAATCATTTGTATCGATTTGATGGATTTGAGTCTTCATCGGGGTCATGTTTTGTTGCTCATGCTGATTCAATGAGCAAGCTTTGGCATGAGAGATTTGGGCACTTGAATTATAGATATCTTCAGCAAATGAAAGCACATAACTTAGTGGTTGGTCTTCCAAAGATCACTTGCACAGATGGTGTTTGTCAAGGATGTGTTCTTGGCAAGCAACATCAAGATCCTTTTCCTAAGGGTCATGCTACACGTGCAACCACACCCCTTGAGTTGGTCCATAGTGATCTTATGTCATTCCCAACTCCTTCTTTTTCAGGGGCCAAGTATGTGCTAACATTCATTGATGATTTTTCCCGCCAGACATGGGTCTATTTTCTGAAGCTCAAAAGTGAAGTCCTCACCAACTTCAAGACCTTCAAATCATTTGTGGAGAAGTAGTCAGGTTTTTCTCTTCGACAGATACGCACAGATAATGGGGGGGAGTATGTTAATCAGGCATTTCAGGATTTTTGCAGTGCGCATGGTATTCTTCACCAGCACACAGTTCCTTACACTCCTCAGCAGAATGGTGTGGTGGAGAGAAAGAACAGGACTCTCAGGGAAATGGCCAATTGTATGATTCAGTCTAGGTCCATGGCTCCCGCTTTTTGGGCCGAAGCTATCAATTGTGCCAACTATATACAGAATCGTATGCCCCACAAGGCAGTGCGAAATATGACCCCTGAGGAGGCTTGGTCTCATCGCAAGCCAAATGTTTCCTTCTTCAGAGTATTCGGTAGTGAGGCTTGGGCATTCATTCCGAATGGTTGGCGTAAATCCATGGAGAAGAAGAGTCAGCGTTACATTTTTGTTGGCTATTGTGAGGATGTGAAGGCATACAGATTATTTGATCCTGACACACGAGAGGTTCATTTCCGACGTGATGTTCAGTTTTCTGAAACCTTCACCCAACCAGATCCTCCTTCGACTTCTTCTTCATCACAACCTACTCAGTCTTCTTCAGTTGATGATACTTTGCTACTTGAGGAAGATTTCGATGATGGTCTTGATGAACCTCCTCCTCACTCACCCACTAGGCCATGATGGGCTCGAGTTACTCTTGAGGAGGCTGGTCCTCTTGTTGGTGATCCCACAGACACTCGCCGCACTCGTTCTCAGACTTCTGGAATTAGTCTTTTGAGTCAGCGCCGTGATCATCCTCGAATTTTTCGTGATGCTTCCGTATTCCAGAGGATAGTTATGGATGATAGTATTTTTGATGAAGAATCATAATGGGATCTTGCCCTTCCTAAGGGGAAGAAAAGTTGGTCTGCAAGGGTGTATCGCACTGGGCATAAAGCAGGGCCCCATTGACAAGCATTAAGGCTCGCCTTGTTGCAAAGGTTTTCAAAATAGCGAAATTGACTATTCAAACCTTTCCCCGCTAAGCATTGGATCTTCTATCTCATTTGTCCTTGCTATAGCTGCATCACAGGGATGGTCAGTGTTTCAGATGGATGTGAAGAGTGCTTTCTTGCATGGGGATCTTCATGAGGAGATCTATATGGAGCAGCCACCAGGTTTTGTGCAAGACTCTTCACTTGTTTGTAGGCTTCGACATTCATTATATGGTCTCAAACAAGCCCCTAGGGCTTGGTATGACAAGATGGATAGTTGCTTGCTTGCTTCCGGTTACACTCGCTGCCATTCCGATCCCACAGTTTATACACGTAGACACATGGGAGAGACTCCATTTATACTTCTGTGCTCTATGGGATGATTTGATTCTCACAGGAGTTCTACTTCCATGATTCAGAGTAATAATGTTAGCATTGATGGAGCGATTTATTATGACCGACCTGGCCTTTTGCATTACTTCCCTTTGGTCTTCGTGATTCATCACTGAGGGGATCTTCATTTTCCAAAGTATGCTCTGATTTGCTTCGTGAGCATGGCACAGGTAAGCCTGCCCCTACTCCATTCCAGTCAGGTGTTGTACTATCTTCTAGTTGCACTACTCCTGCAGTTGATCCTACCTTGTATCGGCAGTTGGTTGGTAGTCTTTTGTACTTGACACATAGTCGTCCTGATATTTCCTTTGTGGTTGGACTTGTCTCTCGCTTCTCACAGGAGCCTCATGAGAGTCATTGGAAAGCCGCCAAGCGTATCTTGAGATACATTCAGGGCACTACTCATTTTGGCATTCACTACACTTCAGGTGCATCTCAGATTATGGGCTTCACTGACTCAGATTGGGCTGGTGATGTCAATGATCGGAAGTCTACTTCTGGCTTTGTCTTTTGCCTTGGTTCTGGTCCGATTGCATGATCATGCAAGAAGCAGACTGCAATTGCATTATCATCGACAGAGGCTGAGTATCGAGGTGCTGTGTTGGCTAGTCAGGAGGTTTTGTGGCTTCGACAGTTGATGACTGAGTTCGGATTCCCTTCCACTCAGCCCACTACTCTTTGGTGTGACAATCAGAGTGCCATTCATATTTCACGCAAACCTGGAGCATCAGCGACTTAAGCATATTGAGATCCACATGCACTTCATCGTGCAACTCATCCAGATGGTGTTC
>VDFB02324712.1:0-42138 GCA_007258455.2 Sequoia sempervirens
GATATGATTTTTTTGTTAGTTTAAATATTTTTTTATTATTATTTCCAAATATGGAAAATTAACCTTAAAATACTTCAAGTCTGCCCATAATAAGTACAAAAATGGCTTAAATTGATTTTTTCATAATTTTATGAGATGAATATGATTAACAATATGCAGATTTAAGCACAAATACCTCAAATATCTTCAAAACCTTGTCGCCCTTTCCAAAACCCTAGTAAACCAACACTAGGTTTGTCCCACTTGCCCTTTCTATTATTAGCTTTAGTGATGCTCAAAAACATGAAGACACATTGTTGTAGATAATCCAAATTTGATCTTGATATTTTGAATTTTACCTCCCAAAATAGCCCCCAAGCCTGATAATGAAGTGTATATTTGAAAATGGCATACTAGGGCATCATAGAACAAATCACTTCCACCTTTTGACTAGGGGGTCTCATATTTCCCTCTGAAACTAGGGATACTCAAGGATTTTCAAACCTTAAGCAAAAGATTGCAACAAAAATAAAGAAGATGATGATAGCATAATGAGCTCCAAAAGAACCCTAAAATGTTATCTAATGACTCCCAAAAGAAGGATTTAACCTTAGACATTGATCCATTTCTAACTTAGTCCAATGCTCCAAATAAAATCCCTAAAAAATGAACCAAAAGGCTTCATGAAATCCCACATGTCCCTTGACCTTTTTGGCACATGTTTAATAAAATCACTTAATGTACATGTCCCTTAAGTCATTAAACTTAACAAGGGGGGAAAATTGAGTCAGGCTAGGAATCACTTAGGTTGCATAAAAATATATACCCAAAACTTAAGAATAGAATAGGATACAAGCCAAGAATTCCATGCTTAAACAATAATTATCTACATCATCTTCCTCTTGGGTAATCCAAGGAAAGGACAACCCATGCATCGTTAAGTCACATGGCTTGAGTTGGGGACATCACAGTCCTCCCCACCCAAAGAATGATTTTCCTCAAGCATTTGTAGACTAGGATGCTTAAGAATTGCACATCCTCCCTACATGGAATCCTTCAAAGGAAAGTTGTTCCACTTGATGAGATACTCAAAAATTATTTCACTCAGCTTTTTCTCCCTTAGTTGCAAAATTATTTTCGAAATGAGTATCAACTTACTGTCTTCATCCATAGGAGGTAATTTAGTAGAAGAAATCAATTGTTATCCAAGAGCCTTTTTGATACATGACACATGGAACATATTGTGGATTTTTCTAGATGGCAGCTCTAACTCATATGCTACTTCACCAAAAAAATTAATCACCTTGAAAGTCCCATAAAACCCTGGTTTAATATTTTCTACTCCACTCACTTTCAATGAGGATTGTATATAAGGTTGAAGATGCACAAATACCATTTCTTCCACCTCAAAAGACCTCTCAACTTGATGGATATCAACATATTTCTTTTGTTTTCCATGTGCCTTAAGGATATCTTGATTTTCTTTAGCCCACTCAAGAGCTTTTGGAACTCTTTGAATCATAGAAAACCCAAGTCCACAAATATAGAAGCTTCATAACCATACAAGGCTTTGAAAGGGATCATACCTACACTCATATGACATGTAGTATTGTAACAAAATTTAGCTAAGTGTAACCACCTTGCCCATGCATTTTGTTGCCCCAAAATATTATTTCTCAAGTAGCTTTCAAGCTATTTTTTTATAATATATTTGTGGCCATCTGTTTGAGGATGATAACTAGTGCTATGATTGAGTTCTATTCCATCCAAATTCATCAACTTTGGCCAAAAAGTACTAATGAATATTCAATGTCTACTTTTTACAATTATTTTTGGCACACCATTAATTCTAAACACTTGTTCAAAAAATATATCAACAACTTTGGTGCTTTAAACTAAAAAATTATTGAAATAAAATGATCATATTTAGTGAGTCTATCCACCACAAAAAATAAAATCCTTACTATTGTTCTTGGGTAGCCCGACAATGAAATCCCTTGATTTTTGTTCTCATTTTTTATTGGAAATGGGAAGTGGATGTAGCAGCCCTGCTAGAAAAGAAACTTCGGCATTGTTCCTTTGGAACTCTATACATTCTCTTACATGCTTGAGGGCATCATCTTTCATACCTTTCCATAAAAGTCTTTCATGGATGTACCTGTATGTCTTCAAATAACTCAGATGACCAGAAAATTGATTGTTATGGACAACAATAAGAATATTATGTTTAAGCTTAATTTCTAGTATAAAATAGACTATATCGGGTTATAATAGATGATGCCATTCAACACTCTAGACCTTTCATCACTGATTTTACCATCTATAATTTCACAAGCATGCTTATTTTTTGAATACTCTACTATTAGATGATCCTTCCAAGAGGCTGAAATTTCTGAAAGTAAGCAAAATGAAGGGTTTCTAAATAATGAATCAACAAAAACATTATTTTTTCCTTTGAAAAATTCAATATCAAAGTCATATTCTTGAATCTTACTTACCCAATGTTGTTGTCTCTCATTTAATCCTTTTTTCTACATGAAATACTTGAGGCTATTATGATCATTCTCCACTATAAACTTGTTTCCCAAAAGATATTGATGGAATTTTTCAAGTGCTTGCATGATTGTGAACATTCCCTTATCATATTTAGAGAATCTATTTTTAACCTCATTCAATTTTTGACTCTCATAAGCAATTGGATTCTTTTCTTACATCAAAACAACCCCAATACCAATACCGTATGCATCACACTCAAGCACAAAAAGTTTAGATAAATCTAGGAACACCAAAACAAGACAAGTACTCATTACCTTCTTAAGATGGTCCATAATCTTTTGATTCTCATCCATCCAAACAAAGGTTGATTCCTTGGTCAAATCTGTCAAAGAAGTGGTTAATGAAGAAAAACCCTTCACAAACCATCTATAATATGTGCATAGATCAATGAATCAAACCTCAAATGGGACATGTTCTTTGGTGATGGCCAATCAAGTATAGCTTGAATATTCTCCCTATATGCCTTCACTCTGCCTTCACTAATGACATATCCAAAATATAATATCTCAGTCATGTCAAACTCACACTTAGAGGCTTTTCTAAAAAGGAATTTGGCCCGCTAAGATTCTTACACCTCATCTAGGTGCCATATATGCTCCTCCCATGTTCTATTGTACACCAAAATGTCATAAAAAGAAAAGCACAAACTTCCATAATTGCTTGTTGAACACATAGTTCATGCAAGATGGAAAAATAGCTAGAGAATTTGATAACCCAAAGGGAATCACCAAATACTCAAAATGACCATAGTATCATTTGAAAGCTATTTTATGTGCATCTTTCTCTTAGACCTGAATCTGATGGTATCCAAAATGAAGATCTATTTTGGAGAAAAAGATCACTCCATATAGCTCATCCATAAGATCATGAATATGCAAAATAGGATAATTTTTCTTTATTGTATTCTTATTTAGTGCATGATAATCAATGCACATTCTCATGGTACCATACTTCTTCACCAAGATAACATAAGAAATGAAGGGGCTAGAATTGGGTTGCATATGCCTTGCATCTAGCAATTCTTGAATAGTCTTCTCAATCTCATCCTTAAATTGTCTGGGATGATGATAGGGATCCATAACAATTGGCTTTCTATCCACAAGCTCAATAACTCCCTCAAAACCATGATTTGGAGGTAGACCATGCGATATGTCTAAAAACACCTCATTATGATTGTCCAACAAGCCATGTATGTCAACATGAAAGTCATTTTCTCCTGTATTAGTATATCCATTTGAAATGAAGCACTGCAATACCCACACAACCTATAAATTCTGAAAAAATCTCTCCATTGTCCTAGATGAAATAGTTCTAGGAGCATCTAAAGATAAGCCCCATAATACCACCTTTCAACCAATTGTTGTGAAAACTTAACTATATAGTCTTAAAGTCTGTGACATAAGCACTTATAGAATGCAACCACTAAACACCCAACACAACATTGGCCTTATCAATATCAACCATGTAAAAGTCATTAGTAAGGGTGTAATTACCCAAATTCATACTCAACTGTGGAACATGATTAGCACAATGCAACATCATGTCGTTCACTATTCACACTCGAAAACCATCATGCTCCTCAACTTGAAAATCCAACTTCTTCACATAGGACAAATTAATGAAGTTGTTGGTAGTACCACTGTCAATCAAAATAACAACCCATTGTCCCTATATAATTCCCCTTATTTTAACATTTCATCATTCCAAGAGTTTTAGATTTCAAAAGCCTTATTTACAAGGATATAAACATATTTGACAAAAAAAACATACATAGTTTAAATTAGAAGTGTGCAATATTTGAATTGATGAACTATGGAAAACTCATACCAACTATACTTAGTATTCTCAATACTCGATTTTTTAAGACAAACATTTCAAAATTGTCCACCTTATCTAATTTAATCTATAAATGTTTAAACTCTATTGAGACACTAAATGAAATCCAAAACTTAAAATGACAAAAGTAATAAACTAGAGAAAAGGCTAGTGTGAGTATAGGTTATTAAATTTAGAATGATCAAACCATTTCTCAAGTAAATCAGAAGAAGACATGTGTATAGAACTTAGACTAATGGTGATGATTATTAATGCTACCATCCTTTTGAATTCATGAATGCTTTGTTTACTCATGTTTTAAAATTGGTAAAGTATATCTTGGTTTTGGTCAATTTAAATGGAAATTAATTATTTAGACACAAACCTAATGAATATTGGCGGGATTTATTCAAATCATTCATTTTATTTTTTTTATAACAAAAGAAAGTTGTTGAAGAAATTTTAGGAAGTTAGGATTAAGCATTATGAAGACAAATAAAATTTGGTATTTAGATTTTCAAAAAAATGGTGACATTTTGTAATATTTACATAAAGATTTATAGTTCAATGTGTTGTACCATTTTAAAGAAAAAATGGCTTAAGGATGAAAGGATGATGTCTATGTTAGGAAAAATTAGAGCTTCATTTCTACATAGAGTCATTGTTAGGTTTAATGTCTTCTTTTTTCATGACTCGTTGATGAACATTTTTTCCTATAGAGGAGGATGATATCTAGAATGTGCATAATTAACCTATCATAAGGATCAATTAAAGGCCTTTTAGGACATGTTGACTTTGCAAAACCTGACACTATTAGATAACATTGTGATTGCTAAGCAATAGATCAAAGAGAATATGATGTGTCAGAGACCGTGCAAGAGTGGA
Source organism: Sequoia sempervirens (assembly GCA_007258455.2). NCBI lineage: Eukaryota > Viridiplantae > Streptophyta > Pinopsida > Cupressales > Cupressaceae > Sequoia > Sequoia sempervirens. Next base: position 5,236 of record VDFB02324712.1, read on the forward strand.
CTAAAGAAAAGGTTGTTGTACCTTAATATTGTAGGTTGGTCAAGTAATCCATCAATATGTTTTCTAGTCATGTGAAGGAAGTTGTGATATTGGTGTGCACATTATTTGGGAAAAAGGATTTCACCCACTTGAATTAGTCTTGGTTCCCACTATAACATATAATTCTTGAAAAGGAAGTTGTCTTAAAATATAGAGATTTGATTTTAACAACACTCAAACAACAATTTGCAAAGGTCAAGGTTAATAGAGACTTTTATACGACTTCTTAGCTTATTCATGTGATTTTCTCTTCCATATAGTTTCAACCCCTATTGATCAACTACATATCAAGCTCCAAATCCCTTGTACATGTCATATTTAAAGAACTCCATGATAATAGGTACAAGAGTGAAATTGGATTCATAAATGATAATTTTTATCCCATAATATATGAAAAGGTGCAAAAGAAGTGTTGAATCCTAAAATGTGTCTAGTTTTAGCAAAGGAACTTAAGGAAAGTAAATTGATAGCTTGCTAGATTTATCTCAAATATACCCTTATTGTGGTTGGAAATACCCATATTAGCCACAATATTCTATCCAAATATGTGTTGCCTAATATTACTAAATATGAAATTGAATTCCAATTATCAAATTCAATTGTTTTTGTGTTTAGTAAAGGAAATTAGAAAGTATCCCTGCCACTTCATTCAAATTTATGGAGAGACATTGGCATTTTCATGAAAATTCTAAAGATTGGGAATAGAATGAAATCTTTTAGTTTTGACCAAGCACCCCAAAGATATTATGACCTAGAGGGAAGGATTAGGAATTTCCTTTTATTTAAGAAGGTCAATATTATTTCTTAAAAACATGATGCCAAGCCTTGTGATAATAAATATAAAATGTATGGATTATAAGATGAGGATGTCATGAGCACGATTAGGGAAAATGACCCATTGATTAAAAATAAGGAGCTGAATGTAATTAACCTCATTGTTATGAATTTTTTTTTGGGTGAAATAAATGATAAGCTTCCTCTCAAATATATCCAAGGTTTACAAAAGAATTGTTGGCATATAAGGTAACATTTTCTCACAATTTGATGAGAGGTATCATTCAAAGGAAGAGGAAGAAGATGAAAAGTACTATAAGATATTACCATAACAAATGGAAACTAAAGATTAATAAGTCCCTCTAAAAGCTACTTTACCTTTGAGGATTTTCATGTGTTACTCTAGAAGGTGTACTAGTAGATTATCATGTATAAAATGTGAAAGCTTTAAAGAAGTATGAATCAAGTGTGCTCATAGTGTTATGTCATATGTTTTAGTAAGTTTTGTCATTTCCCTTATTTCATCATATTTTGAAATTTTTATTGTTCCTATTAATGTCCCAAATATACCTAGTGTTGTGAATAATACAAGATTGTAAGTTGAGTTAACTTAGGAATATTTTATTTGATGATTTATATTCACTATTATTATTTTAAAAATGAATCCAAATACAAGTGACCAATTCTAAACTATGGTGTCAATTAGTGCTAGTCTTTGTCCTTCTTTAGAGGCATTAACATATAACACTTAAAATAAATGAATCCAAATACAAGTGACCAATTCCAAACTATGGTGTCAATTAGTGCTAGTCTTTGTCCTTCTTTAGAGGCATTAACATATAACACTTTTAGTTTCTAATTTTCCCATTATTTCAAGTTGAATGGTTGAATCATTTTTAATTTCAAATCCAATGAAAGGTAGTATCATGATTACTATTCTTGTGTCTTTTCCCACTATTTCAACCATCATTTTCTTCTCATTCTAGTGTTCCCTTAGTAAGAACCAAGATTCCTCTTTGATATGGATGTTGTAATAAATCTAGAGTACCATAGAAGAAATGGTGGTGCTAAGAGTCTTAGCAAACCCAATGTCAACGATATGATCCAATATTAGTATGCAATTAGAATATATTTCCTCAGAAGTAGCATATGACAAGATTATTAACAAAGTGAAAAGAATATTGAAGAGAAAAATCAAGCATTAAGAGAAGATATAATAATGAAGACCAAATGAGAATTATTTTTAATATTTAAAAAATAAAAAAGGAATAAAAGAGACCCCTTTAGTTATCATGGCAATACCAAATTTGACCATTGTTCAAGTCTAGCATCTAATCAAAGAGAACAAAATATATAGAAAAGGACTATATTGAAGTGCTTTAGGACCTTATGAATGATATTAGTGAGAAGTTGAAATAGGTGCACATTAGGAGTTGAAGTATGCTAAACAAATACAACTCTACATTAACAAAACCTTGAGAAGATTGAAAGAAAAGAGTCAAAAAATAAAAGAAAAAATTAAGTTCATCAAATAAGTAAAAGTTGATGGGATCCTAAAAATGTTAATTATATTATGACTGATGCTAACGAATTTTTTTTCTAATTCTTTTATAATTCTAATAAGAAAGTCCAAGAATAAATAAAAAGAATTTAACTAAAATAGGAAAGAGTGGATACGGAATTTTCCAAATTGCATGATTTATTCAAGAACATTGTATTTTAGGTGTTAAATGAGAGGGAAGTGTTAGTTTCTCAATCAATATCTAATGTCATGATTGCTAATGTCAAGGAGGTTTTTATCAAATAGCTAGAATCTCTTGTAGGTAAAGATGGAATATCCATCACCAAGTTCATGTTGCAAAAAGGAACCAAGATGAAAAGATTTTATAATAGACTATTAGTTCTTAGGAGCTAATGAGATAGGTGAGTATTGTGATAAAGCAAGAAATCAAAGAAAGTGGGTAGTTGAGGATAATTGTTGATGATATCTTAGCTAACTTTCAATCCTATATAATTTTTCATCCTACTTAATCCTCAAACCAACTCATTGGTGTTTAACTACATTATTGGGATGTGCTAGAGAAACATTTGATTATTGTTTGTGCCTTGAAGGAATTACTCTATGATTTGTTTTGTACATTTATGATTTCCATTTCAAATGACATTAAGAATTTTAATTACCTATGCTAAGCTTGTTCCCAGGAATTGATTGATATTAGCCATAGTGTTTGAACTTATAAATGTTTAAAGATTTTGGAGATAGAAAAATAAAAATGTTTTTATTTTATTTTTACGTTCTATACAGTTAGCTTGAAATGATGAGAAATAGATAATTTTTGTTCATTTTCATTGTCATATTCAATGTATAAGTAAGGAAGACTATACAATATTCTTCCAATTTAGGTATATGTGTTGATTCAGGTTGAGAAATCTTATAAGTTAAATATGAATTTTGGATGTAATTATATACCTTATTTAAGGTGTGTTGCATTACAATAGTTATATTGTGTGTGAATATGAAAATTGTACAATTTATTCTTTAGGGTTTTGAATAAAGATAAAATAAATGAGAAAATTTCACCTATCTAATTTTTATCTCAGAGGTTAGAGAATGATACTTTGAAGAACTCATATTCTCACTAATGAATTTTCTCAATTTATGATAGCTAAAATGTATACAAAAATAATATCTAAGAATTAAAATAGAGATCCTTGGAGTCGTATCAATGATTAGTTTGGTCTTGAAGAAAACATAACATGTAGAAATAACAACTCCTAGAAGTAATAATAAATAAAGATAATTAATTATCATAAAACATTCAAAGTTGCTTAATGGGTCTAAGAACCAATGCCACACAAAGTTAACACAAATATTCTCAAATTATTTAGATATTTCCTCAAATGATTATGGATAAAAGAACAAACTTGTGTCACACTTTTGTCCAACAAAATAGTTCAAAACGAAACAATTTCATCGTAAATAGTTTCGGGAAAAATAGTTTCATCCTAAACTACATGGCCTATACATGGTACATAGAGTTTTAGGTGAAATGCTTTTCACTAAAATAACAAAACAAATTTTTTCCCTTTGTTGCTTTAAAATGCAACTCAATTTGCATGTAAGTTTTCAACTGAAAGGATTTTTGGCAAAGAGTTTTGTCGAAACCCTTTTACCTGAAAATATCTATGTGGCACCTTGTTGGCAGCCAATTCATCTTTTTTCAAAACTTTATGAAACTTTCCACTTGAACATGATATTTCTTCAATTAGAATAATTTTTTTCAAAGCTCAAAGTGAAGAATCCAAATATATAATTTTTTTGATATTTTAATTAGTTTTAATTTTTTTTAAGAATGCAAGTAGGTTGTTGAAATATAAAAATGAGGCTGATTAGAAATTTTAAAAAATGAAAAATATATGGTGCACAAGAGGAGAGAATCTTCTCGAAAAGGGTATAATTTTTTTTGAAAAGGATAAAAAAAGACAATAGTTAACATCAAATGAAAACTATCAAATTTTGGTGTGCTTGGCTTTAATAGGTTATTACGACAACAATATAGACCAATTTTTTATTTTTTCCATGCACTAGATATTGAAGTTGTCTATTTGAAAAAAAATTAGGGGAAAATAAAGTTGTTTTCTATTTTTTCTTGAAGTCAACTCAACATCACGTTTTCTTGAAATTTGTAGCAATTCAAAAAAAATTCTTAAACTTATAAAAAAATATCAATTTTCTTTTTAACAAATTTAAAAAATTACAGGAATAAACTTCATCAAGAGTTCTACATTTCATTAGTTTATATCATTTTGAAATTTAAAACATAAAGACCATTTTTATGTGGTTGAATTTGAGAATTTTTGTGTGTTGGCCGATTTTATTATAAAAGTGTGACATGGGTTTGTACTTTTACCCTTACAACATTTATGATTGTACTTGAATGGAAATATTGTTACAAAAAGCAAGCATCTTGAGTTTGTATTTTTTATACAAACACTTAAAAACGTAATCTAATTTCAAACTTTGACTTTTTTTTGGAATATAATTCTAGAATCAACTTTCATTGCATTGTATGTGTAATTGACACATATTTGTCCTAAAAACTAGAGAATGGAACAAAACTACAGTCTTAATCCTCAAAAGGAAGCAAATAATTTTCTCTATTGTGCTTACCATCCCAAACAACTCAAAAACTTGTTTGTGGATGTTTAAAAAGGGATTTAAGGTGTAAAGTATGCTAAGAAAGGGGGAAAAAGTGTATTAATGTTATGAGGATGCATGAGACTAAGCTAAAAAAAATGGAGAGTTGTAATACAAAAAAATCCTAATGGTTTAAATAGAATAAGAAAAGGGAAGCAACAAAAATGGGTTGCCTAAAGAAAGTGCAAAGAATTGACTACATTATAGACTTCCAATGGTGTATGCAAGGAAGCTTTAAGTTGTTTCGGAGACAATGCTATGAAAAAATCATCATCAAAATATGTTCTTCACCCCCTTAGAAAAAAATAAAAGAGTTAAAACATGCTAGGGTGAATGGAAGATGAGGAGATAAGGAAAACAAATAGAAAATGTCATCTCATCCCTTGAAATTATTGTTGTGCACTTAGGCAAAGTCATTGCTTTTCATAAGAGGTAGTTATGAAATGGTTGAAGTGTTGTGGTAGTGGTATGAGCATGAGGTATTTTCATAATCATTGAGACCACCACAAAGAATAACATATTTGTCATGATAGTTGCATAATTACCTTCTAAGGGGAAATGGTAGGTTCACAAAGTTTGTGAGACATAAAATGACAAGGTATAAAATGAACAATAAACAAAGTGGGAGACTATGGGGACTAAAAACCACATGAAAGCAAGTGAACCGAGATTAAAAGACTTATATGGGCATCATAACTAATTATCATTTTTATGTCACAATGATGCTTTAAGTGGTCTCCATCATCATTAAATGCAAAAAAAACTATGGACCATTACAATGACATGCAAAATGGGTACTTGTTGACAACAATAGTACTTATGTTAACACTATAAAAAATACAATTCTCAATAGATTGGGCTATTTGAGAATTTAATTGAGAATCTTTTTGAAGTAAAGCATAGATAACAACAAACAAAGTGGGAGACTATGGGAGACTATGGGGACTCAAACAAACATTCAAGGAAGTGAACCAAGACTAATTGTATGGGCATCATAGTTCACTTTTATGTCAGAATGACTTTTTAAGGGGTGTCAACAAAAACATTATAGATCATTGTAATGACATGAAAAAGGGATATTTATAGGAACAACAATAATTCCTATGTTAACACCATTAACAAAATGTCATTATGAGAATTTAATTAAGGATCTTTTATTTAAGTAAAATGTGAATTACAAAAACTAAAGTAGGAGGTAATGGATATCAATACCATTCTCAATAGATTGGGCTATTTGAGGATTTAATTGAGGACCTTTTTAAATAAACATTTGCAAATAGCAAAAAACAAAGTAGGAGACTATGGGGACTCGAAACACACACAAGCAAGTGAACTAGGACTAAGGGACTTTGTATGATGACCATCATAGCCAATTGCCACTTTATACCATAATGACACTTTAAATAATGACTATCATCATTGAATGCAAAATAGACTAAAAACGAATATTTATAACAATAATAGTACCTATGTTAACACCATAAAAAATATGTATTTTTAATACAACAATAATACCTATTTTAATAGCATAAAAATATCTAATAATTTAAAAATACCTAATAGATTGAATTATATGAGTTTAACCAGGTATTTATAATAAACAATAATACCTATGTTAATAGCATAAAAATATCTAACATATTAATTTGAACAAGGATCTCTTTATAGAGGAGTGAGGATGTAGAGGATAAATGATATAAAAACAAACAAAACAAAGTGGGAGACTATGGGGACTCAAAAGCAAGTGAATCAAAACTAAGGGGCCACTTGTGTGAATATCATAACTAGAGCTTAATTTATACCATAATGACATTTTAAGTGATGAAAATCATCATCGGATGCAAAACAAATTATGGATTGTTACAATATGGTGATATGAAAAATGGGTATTTGTAATAACTATAGTACCTATATTAACACCATAAAATACCTAATATATTAGATATTTGTGTCTCAAGCCAAAATGAACTATTTTGTCTCGGTATCACCGATAAATTGTAGGTCAAACATGTCATTCTATTACTCCATTTGACCATGCAACTCCAGGCGGCTAGGTGAGATAGGTCAATTGAAGGGCCAAATATCCATTCTCATCCAGTCCACTCCACCCTCCCAGAAGTGAAGCGATGTACCCACTCCACCCTCCTAGAAGTGGAGTGATGTACCCACCATAATTAGTTAGTTAAGAGTGAGAAGGAACAACCCTATCTATATAATAAAGTGAGGATGTAGAGGATAAATGATATAAACAGGAGTGTAGATTTAATATAATTTAGAAAAACAAAATAAAACAAATATGTAAATAAATTGAATGTATTAAACAAATATCAATGAAATACACAAAACTAATAATAAAGTATATAATTTTGTAAATAAATTGAATGTATTAAACAAATATCAATGAAATACACAAAACTAATAATAAATATAATTTTGAGGATGTAGACAATAAATGATATCAAAAGGAATGTAGATTTAATATAATTAAAAAAAACAAAACAAAACAAATATAATATGTAAATAAATTGAGTGTATTAAAGAAATATCAATGAAATACACAAAACTAATAATAAAGTATACAATTAGACAAAGTTAGACAAAGTAGGTCTATAACCTTTAATGAAAATATAGTAATAAAGTACACAATTAGACAAAATTAGACAAAGTAAGTCTATAAATTAAGAGAGTATTAAAAAATTTATATCAATGAAATACACAAAACTAATAATAAAGTACACAATTAAATAAAATTAGACAAAGTAGGTCTATAACCTAATGAAAATCTAGTAATAAAGTACGCAATTTAGACAAAATTAGACAAAGTCAGTCTATAATCTAAAGAAAAAAGAATAAATAGACAAAATAGATATGTAACCCAATATAAAAGAATAAAACTTATGATAGTTATGAAGGAATGTTAGGGGAGAAAGAAAAAAATAACATAAATATTTTAACGTAATTAAATAATAATATATTTTTTTAAATAATTAAATAATATTTAGAATTGAGTGGATTTGAAAAATAAATGTAAGTGACATACTTAGTTAGAATTTAGGAATATTAGGGGAGAAAGTAACATATTAACATAAGTATTCTAAGGTAACTTTATAATATTTAAAAAAAAAATTAAATAATATTTATAATTGAGTTGGGATTAGAAAAATAAATGTAAACGAGATAGTTAGAATTTGGATAAATAATAAGATTGTTGAAGATGTTGGGAAGCATTTATCAATATAAAGAAAAATGACTAGTTCAAATCCGTATTTTGCAAAAGTGATTTTGACATATGAAAATGAACTTTGACTCCCATATTGAACTAAACAAAAATTTGATAGTTACTGTAGGTGTAACACTTATGTTTTAAGTATGGTGGTGTAAAGTGGTACTTCCATGAATTTACAAAATGATCTATAATAATTCTTATATAAATACTTCTTAATAATAAGATACAATTCAAAATGATCTTATATAAATACTTCTTAATAATAAGATACAATTCAAAATGATCTTATATAAATGTTTCTCAATGATATTATACCTAATATACCTAAATACCTAAAATAATTATTTTTTAATGATAATATACTATACTTAAAATAGTGATACACTTCAAAACGGTCTTATAAAAAATGGTCTTATAAAAATACTTCTTAATGATAATATACCTAAAATAAATACTTCTTAACAATTATATACCTAAAATAATTACTTTTTAATGATAATATATACCTAAAATAAACACTTCTTAACAATTATATACCTAAAATAATTACTTTTAAATGAAAATATATAACTAAAATAAATACTTCTTAACAATTATATACCTAAAATAATTACTTTTTAATGATAATATACTATACTTAAAATAGTGATACACTTCAAAATGGTCTTATAAAAATACTTCTTAATGATTATATATTGAAATAATGATAATGATTAATTATTATACCTAAAAAATAATTATACATGTGAACAAAATATTATTAATAATAATTATACAATTCAAAATATTATTAATAATAATTATACAATTCAAAATGGTCTATAAAAAATTAAAAATATCATACAATTATATAAATACTTCTATAGATGATATACCTAAAATAATTATACAATTCACAATGGTCTATAATTATGTTATAATGCTCGTTATAATGGTCTTAAAAAATTGTTTCTTTGATGATTTTATATGCTCTCTAAATAAATTGAGACAAGTTAAATAGAAAAAACAAACCCATACAAGCATATCCTAGATTGACTATTAGAAGAAAAAACCAAAAGTTCAAAATCATTGCATGAGGTAATCTAGTCAAATTTGCCCCATTGATTATGAACAAGGCAACAAATAAGAAATCTATAAATCAAAACTGGTTTTTAAAATTAATTGATAATGAAATGACACTTGATTAAGATTGTGATCCCATCAAGATTGATAATGAAAAGATAATTCAAGACCCTGGGCCCACGGGATAATTTAGTCAAAGTGGGCCCCAAACATGAGGGACAACAACATAGAAATGTAAGTTTAACCGTTACAATAATCAGTCCCAAATTAACAGTGACCAGATATTAGGAACCCAAACCTTGTCTGCAACCAGATCAGATGCATACAAAACTTCCCTGAAAAACATATACGTCAATCCTTGAGCGGTTGAGGCAGCTGGTACGATCAATTGTCCATTCACGCTTTTATTCTCGTAAACAGTTTCATTTCAGTAAAATGGCGTAATTACAAGAATACCAAAAAGAGGAGAAAATAAATTATGTCGAGGAGAAAATAAATTATGTCGAACTGTCATCCGAAGATGTGTTGGAAATATGTGAGAGCGTGGGCAATGGAGAAGTATCTCCAATCGAGAGTATTCAGAAGCGCGAGCGAGACCTCCTGTAAACCCCAACGCCCCTCCCCATTGACGCCCAATCCAAGCCCCACCTCCGCCAAATGCTGGCTCATTCCCGGCGGGCAGCAGCAACGATGATCCGCCAGCGCCTCCCAAAAACTACACCCGCTTCCAATTAACTGCCCGGGCTTGTTGGAATCCATCACTTGAAAAACCCTATCACTGCCCATCACCATTACCGCCCAGCTCACCTTCACATGCTGAAGCGCCTCCGTCTTCTCTACCGCCCTCCCCTTTCCCACCACTTCGCCATCCCGCAAACTAACAGTAAAGCGAACGCTTCGCCGCCGCTCAGCTCATGGCCGCGCCGTACGAAGGAACAAATCACCTCATTGCCGACTGTAACATCCACCAGAAATATGAGGCTTTGCAGAGAAAGGCAGGGCTTTTCTTCATCAGAGCGGTGCTGCGCGTGCTGAGCCTGAAAGCGACGGGCGAACAACCGCCTGTAACCTCCCGCTTGCTTTACCACGCATGATCCCGCGTTCGAGTCCACGGAAGGCCACTTGGCCCGGCAGATTTGTTCCCACAGATCTTCCTGGACTCCCACCTCCCACCATGCTTTGCAAGCGCAGGAGGCCCTGCCCAGGCTTGGCCCGTCAAGCCACGAGAATACCTGCAATAGCAGGTGCCAATCCTCCGTGCTAGAGTTCGTGTGTCCTTTTTTCCCGATTAAACTCATCCTTGCAATTGCATACTAATGGCGGATTTTCTTTTATGTTCAGCGGCGGGTACGCGCGGCGTGGTGGATTGTGAGAAACATGGTACGTGGAATGGTGAGAAGAGGACATTCGCGTGGCGGACAGCAGACCCCCGTGCCTTACCGCCTCCCTCCACATTTCATCTGCGCAGTGTGAAATTAGGGTTTTGCTGGCCTATGAAGTAATCAGATTTCTAAATTTCGATCGGCTCACATTTTCAAACATGTAAGGCGCAGATTCATTCCAGAGAGCTTGGAGTGTATTCGACAGAGATTCGAAAGCAGATATACAGTCCGGTATATTATGTTTGACAGGAAATTTGAGCCACTCGAGGCAATTCGGGATAAGACAGTCTTCTCCCTTCAAATCTCCAAGATCGACATCAATAGCGGCAAACAAGCGCAGTCACAAGTTGCTAGGGATTTCCTTGACTTCCTTTTTCAAACATTTAAAGGGATTTTGTCACGCTGTTAATTAAATAGGGGAGAGGATCCGGTAGTGAGCACCCTAACTTGGGGTATCTAGGCTAATTATCCTAAGTGGAAATTTAAAATCACTTCCAATTTTTTACAGTAGCTTATTTGGCAAGTCCCCTACTTTAGTTTCAGGTTCACATTATCAAATATGATGTCATATCAGCATATACTTTTTGTCAAGATGTAGTTGACCAATACTTGTATATTCATATCATGGATAGTTGAGTGCTGATGTGGCATCACATGATTGGTTGCTTTTTAGATCAAAGGAATACATTTTGTTTAATTATGGGTAGTCATGTCACAACTATTGGTCATTATATAAACAACTACTATCACAACTATTGGACATTATATAAACAACTACTATCACAACTATTGAAACATGCTCTCCCTAGTAAACTATTAATTTAGATATAAAAATTGAGAGAAATAAGTGAAATAAAAGTATAGAAAATTAAATGAGTGAATTAATTTATTATGGTTAGAAAATTAAATGTTTTTGTTTGTTATGTTCTTTGGAATTTGTATTGTCTTAGAAATTGATAGAGATTGAACTCATATCTTATAATGTCAATCTTGATTTGTTGAAAACTCCATCTTGTATAGGGAACAAAACCCGGTAGTTGAGCACCATAACTTAGTACTTCTAAGTGGAAATTTCAAATCACTCCCATTTTTTTACAAGACTAAAGTTTCAAGGCCACATATCAAATATGATGCCACACCAGCATGCTTTTTGTCAAGGTGTCCAAAAAGGCCCAAAAAAATGTGAGACCAATACTCGTGCACTAAATCATATTTTATTAGTGCACTAATGTGGCATCACATGATTTCTTACTTTTTAGATCTAAGAAATACATTTCATTCAATTATGGGTAGTGATCATCAACACTAACAACTTTAAAGTCACAACTATTGGTCCAATATTGTTAAAAATATTGGGCATTAAACCAAGAAATGTTATAACAACTATTGGAACATGCTTGGGTCCTCTCCATATGTAAATGATTTGTGTCATGCAAAATTAATATGTTAGAAGGTGTGTTTGAGAATTTATTTGAATTCTCTTTTGAGATATCTAAATCTATCAAGGCAATGTCTAAAGACATCTTTGAGGAGCTTGTTGACTTGACAAGTGAATAGGTTCTCCTAGGTCAAACCCTTTAGTGGACCAAATTGATGACAATGAGAAAGATTGAAGACAACATTTAGAGATATGTAGATGGCTTATAGGATGATGTAGAAAATATTTCATTATTACCCTTCTAAAATTGAAGTGTACTTGAATGATTATCCTTACTAAATCACCTTGCATCCTTTAAAGTGCATAATGAATGTGTTTGAATACAATGGCATAGAAACATGTTATATGAGACATAAGTTAAATTGACTAATAATAGTTACTAGGAAGGGAGCAAGAACATTGATGGACAAATTTGATGTCTTAGATTTCGAGGATCATTTTTGTGCTTCATAGGTTGACTTGGGTCAATCTTGCATCTCACAAAAATGAGCTCAAGGGTTAAAGTGTTGATCTCAAGGTAGGGAACAAATATATGAGAATTAATGCAAATGGGGTGAATTTAGATGAATATGATTATTTTCTTGAGGGAATAATTAAAAAATCTATCTTTTTCAGGATGAAAACCCTCCTAGGCTTTTAGTGTAGTTCTACTCAAGGATTGTTAGTGTGAATGCTCAGCCTAGACCTGCTCAAACATGAACAAAAAATCCAATGTTAGTCAATAAACAAATCTAAACTAGCATTCCCCATGAAATTCATTCAAACACAATGAACAAGAAACAAAGTAAAATGATTAAATGAAAGCTAATGAATCTTATTCAAATGCTCAAACCAACATCCCATGGGAGAATTGGTGCTTCTTTGATGTGGAAAGAAGCCCTTTCCCAATTCCTTGATAAGCTTGATGATGATTGATTGATCCTTGATAAAAATGCCAATAACCTAGCTATGGATGATGAATTTTATGCTAACTTGGATGAAAATGTGAATGAACTTGCATAAACTTGTGGATAATAACCTTGCATCAAAATCTAGATGATTGTGGATTCAAATGAGCATAGTGATCTAACATGGATTGTGGATGCCAAATCAAATAGAGAAGGCCTCTATTTATAATGGAGAAGAGTTGAAGAATGAGGAATAGGATGAATGTGGGATTAACATTTGAACCAATGGAATTGTGCCACTTGTCAACATGCTAATGAAGGAGAGTGGAGCACATTTTAAACAATGTGCATGTTAAATGCATGTAGATGGAATTTGAAATTCAAAAGATGGCTTGTGGAAGAAGAGTTGTAAGAGGAGTTAATGCCAAGTTGGCTCAAGAAAAGGAAATGTAAGAGCCTTTAATGCCATGTTAGAGGAAAAAAGTCCTTTGGGAGGGAGATTTCATAGAATGGAAATAGAGAAATTAATAAATCAAGTAAATTGATTTATATGTGCAAGTTGCAAAAACTAGAGGAATGGAGGATTTAGGAGTTAATTAATTTGTGATTAATTAACTTAGATAAAGTTAGTTGATTTGAAACTTGATTTAGATATTTAGATTTATTTAAATCAAATGAGAGGATAGTTGGGAGATTAATAATTTAATTAAAAAAAATTGATTTAGTCAATTAAATGAAAAACATTAGTATTTTAATTAAATGAAGTTGATTTATTTGATTAAAAGAGATGACTAAGATTGAATTAAAGAAAGTTGATTTATTTAATGAAAAGAGGAAAATTAGGAATTAATTAAATAAATATTATTCAATTAATTGGTTAGTAAAGAAGTGATTAAGGAAGAATTGGTGTTAGTGAATTAGAATCGAGTGCATGATGTTGATCAAGACATTTTGAGTGTCTACATTTTTCCCCTCTTTGAAGCGGCGCACCAGTTGCGTCGGTTCAAAGAATAACCTTGCTGAGATCAAAGATAAAAAAAAAAATGATTTTTTGAATGCCCCATTGTTACCCCAACAAGAAGAAGTATGTTGGTACACTGCCCCCTCGAGAGATCGAGCGAAAAAATTGATTTGAGGGTCAATCTCATGAGAAAGAGGTTCAAGATGGATGCATGGATGGTTATGATGATGATGCAAATGAGATGGTTTTAAGCTGCTTATTATAACCAATCTATATTATGGTGCAATGATGGAAATGCAATGCATGTGAAATGATTGGTGTTTCCTATTATGTATGATATGCAGTATGCTAACAGTTTGTGGATGCAGGATGGATGCATTAGTAATGTTTGGTTGACTTTCATGATACCATGTTAGCATGGAGAGAAGAAAGAAGAAATGAGATGACGAAAAGAGGATCCAACAAGTCCATGATCTATGAGACTTTATTAGAGATAACGATGAATGATGATGATGTATTGCTTATCAGGGATTGGGATTTTAAAAGAGCTTACTTACCTTATGTTTGATAACACACATAGATACGATGCATCAAGGTATAAAGAACCAAGATGGTGTTGTACCTAGTGTGATGGACTTCTACTCGACAATCAGATAGGAGTATCCTTGTTCACACCAGCATATGAAACCTTATTTTAAATGCAATTCATATATTTCAAATATCTCAAACCAAAAAATAGAAAATAAAGCCTTCCTATGTGGTCAACAAGACACCTAAAACGCCCTCCTTACAAAAAAAAATTAAGCATGACCAAGGTTATATTACAAGAGTATCCAACAAGCATATCAAACAAAAGATAATGATCACTGCCCCATTCCTTTCTCTCTAATTCATTTTTTTTAGACATCATCAAGAGATCATTGGAATGAGTGCAATAAGATAAGTCCACAAGACAAAGATCAAGTAATCAAACAAGCTCATATTATTCATACCTCTAGCCAAGACTAAACTATGGTGATGCATGATGTTGATGTCCATTGTAGGAAGGATGCATCCTAGGACATGATGTTATCAAATTATTTTGGGATTGAATGGATGATGGGCTATTAATATCGAGAGTTTACCAACTTGTTTACCTATTGACCTAGACTTGAGATCTTGACGTTTTAAGTTTTCACTTGCAATTTGCTATACCTGTTTTTCGATTGCATTGTTGAAGGGTGAAGGTAACGATAGATTTATTGTGAGCGGATGTTTATTTCGAGTGATCATGAAACGTGATGGATGTTTTTTGGGTTTTTTGAATATTTTTGGTGTTTTTGAAATGTTTTGAGGTTGTTTTGGTATTTTCAAGATGTTTTATGAATGTTTTGATTTTCAAATTTTCCAATGTTTTTGGTGCTTTCTAAGATTTTATGAATATTTTTGGGTTTTGTGTCTCGGGGGCTGATCAAATATTAGCCTTTCCTACGTTTAAGCTTAGAGACGATGTAGTTTGGATGACCATGCTTTTGATGTTTTTTGAATTTTTGACCTATTTTTTGATTTTGATATTTTTTTTATTGATGATTTTGACGATTTGGATATGATATATGACATGTGATCTATGGGGATTTACCGAAAACCAAGCCAGTTTGAATGGTGATCGATGGATTGGGATGATAACATTGTTGAGGATACACAACAATGCAAGTATAGTGTTTAAGCAACATGAGGACTAAAATGATGATGGATTGATTGGATTTGATTGATCAAGATTGATGATGATAACATTGTTGAGGATACACAACAATGCAAGGATAGTGTAAAGCAACATGAGGACTGGGAAGGATATCCCGAGATGACGATGGATTGATTGGATTTGATTGATGGATATTGAAGCTTGATTTTGGAACAAAATTGTTTTGAATGATTTGATACGACATTGAAGTACTAATTAGATGCAACTGATATTGACTATTTGGATTGATGTTCGATGAAAGATAAAGCTTGATAAGGAACATACTCTTGTCAAAATATGCCATGAGCTAGTGATTTGGATTTTTTGCTTACAATTGTTTTGACCAATTTGATTTCACGTTTGCCAATGTTCGGATCACCACATAAGTTGGAGGATATAGATCAAGATTTATTCCCAAAGTAAGATGCAAATAGCTACCCTCAATTTCTAGCAATGTTTGAAATTCCATGGGTGGATGCTTGGATAGATGTATGGATGGATGGATATGGATTATCTTGCAATAAGATAAGGTGTTCAAATAGAGGATGCTCATTTGGATAATGCTTCATGGCTCAGCTAATATTGGGTAGGATAGGATCAATGAAAATGACTCATGTCAAGATGTCTACCATAAGCAAGTGTAAAGTGTGCACCAAAATTTTTCAAGATCAAGATAATGTGGAAGATGGATGTAGATGAATGAAAATGGATTGGATCAATGGTTTATGGATGAATGGATTTATTATGGGTAAGATGGATGGAATGCTGGATTTTTATGGATGAGATAAGATGCTTTCACCTGAACTAGCACACATAGATGCTCAATTCTACACATGCTTCTTGTTTGCCAATTTTTCGTCATGGTACCTGCCCAAAGCGCCACCATAGTGGTTTTCACTGGAGGAAATTTTTTTCTTTATTGTTTTCAATCCTTTTTTTTTTGGAGATGCTTTTGTCATAATGTGCAATCGATATCATGCTTGAAGAAGTTGCTTTTACAACATACATGCACTTGAATGCAAATTTTGAGATTCCTGATCCGCTTTGTTGATACCAGAGTTAACTTTTCCTTTATGCACACACCGCAATAGAATGCCTTCTAAATCCTTATGATGAAGGGTTGTTGCCAATACATGGTCAATGTAAGAATTGGATATCATGCATGGAAGTGTGGATGGAGTGTGTTTAGGAATGAAAGATGGATTGGTTGATAGTTTGGAACTTTTGACTCTCCAAACTTGGGAAGATGAGCAATGATGGTGGATACAAAAGTGTGCGTGGAATTAGGACCAACTGCTTGATATATACTTTGTACGTTGCTTGAGAAGCCCGATTTTTCCTTTGTGGACATCTTTGATGGATACTTTTCCCTTTTTATTTTTCCCCATAGTTTCTTTGACTAATGGATTTTGACAGGGATAATCTTTCTTTGTATTTTTTGGTATCCATGTGTATTTGATTTGTCCATTATGCTTCTCAACTTCTTTTTCTTTGATAAAATTCCTTGTGCTTTGATTCAAATATTTATTTTGATGTTGGTCCCAATTTGTGGATGGGATGATGGGTGGATTAAGATTCATGACGTGGCTAGTTGTAGGATTGGCATTGGTTTCATCATAAGGATTCTTCGTGCTCCCTATGTTGATGATTGCACTAGATAAAATTTCCCCTAGTATTATAGAGGTATCACTGATATTTTTAGATCCCTTAATTGTTGAATGACCAAGACCTTGATGCTTAGGATTTCCAATAATTTGCACTGGTTCTAGGATACCCTATTCATGTAGGCCTTATCCTCTACCTTGATAATTCATCTGTTGAAACATTTTATTTGCAATAGGATATGATTTACCTTGGAAACAAGGTGCTACTCCTTTGCTATGTTGTGGATCTTCAAAGGTGATAACTTCTTCATTGATAAGATAGCTTTCCCTAAAAAAGGTAAGTTATCCAAGCTTATAAGTGATAGGATCCTCCATAAGTCTAATAACTTCCTTATTCATATACTTGGCTTGATCTTGTGAAATATCAGATTTTAATGCTTCTTCAAGAGGTGTTGATGATTCATTGTCCATGAAAAATTCTCCCTCATGATTCATTTTTGATATGCCTTCACAAGATGTTTCTGATTCAATTTTTTTGTAGAATCCTTCTTCATGACCCTCTCTAATTTGTCTTTATATTTTTCTATATCTTGATCATGTGTACAAATTTTAAGAGTAGGAGACTCTTATTCCTTGGTAATGATATCAAGAGTATGAGACTCTTTTTTTGAATGAAGATCATCTACATGTTCATTAGGAGTAAGCATCTCATGGGTAGATGGAGGAATATGTGCTATATGGATATGATCATCATTTGTGACATCTTGTATAGATTGGAGAGTGTCCATTAGATCATTGTAATATCTTGGAGATACAAATTCTTGATCTTGATTAATTTTGGAATTGCTTTCGACATGCTTTGGATTGAGTTCTTGACATGGGCTAATTTCAAAGGATGGATTGCTTATAAATGTTTCTTGGATATCTTCATTAGGAATGGGAAGTGGCTCACTATCCTCTTGATCTTTGAGTGAATTTGGATCAAGTGTTGAGTTGAGGATTTCTTCAGTATCTGTAACCATGAGGTCAAAGGATGTCAATATGTCTTGGAAAGGATCATTTCTAGACTTTGGTGAAAGATGTTGATCATGCTTTGGAATAAATCCTTGAGATATGTCCTCTAACTCATTAGGTGATGTAGAGAACTTTTCAACATGATCATTGGTTGATGGATCGTGGATTATGTCAATAGGATCAAATAATTCTAACACTCCTTGAAATAGATCACTGTTGAATATTGTTGAGGAGTATTTATCATGATTAGAAAGTGAGTCTTGATGTATGTTGAGTTGATCTTCAGATGAGGTAGAAACATCTTCAAGGTGCTCATTGATGGATAGATCTTGATCATTGTTTTCAACAATTGTGGTGAGGAGATTGTCAATGCTATTACTAGTGGTTGAATCTTCATCATTTTCCTCAATAGTTATTATTTTTTTATCAATAAGGTCTTGGATGATATTTTTGAGTCGAATACAATTTGATGTTGTGTGTCCCTTTATACTGTGAAAATCACAAAGGTGCTTCTCGTTATACCATGGTGGTTTAACTTGAGGCTCTTGATAATTTTCATAAATGAGGATTTTGATGAAATTTTCTTGGACTAGCCATTGCATGACAAACTCAATTGGTTCCCCAAGTGGTGTGTATTTTTTTTATTACCTAGTGAGATTTTTGCTTTAAATTGACCTTGTGGTGATTGATTTTGGAGATGTGGTGATTGATCTTTGATATGTGATGATTGATCTTCAAAGATGTGGAGGTTGGGTTTGTTATTAATGTTGTTGATATTGATATCCAACCTCTTGACATTGGGGATATTGTTCTTGATGTGGTTGCAGACACAACTCAATGCTTTGATGACATGGTTTAACCAATGGAATA
Source organism: Sequoia sempervirens (assembly GCA_007258455.2). Lineage (NCBI taxonomy): Eukaryota > Viridiplantae > Streptophyta > Pinopsida > Cupressales > Cupressaceae > Sequoia > Sequoia sempervirens. The sequence goes on from VDFB02324712.1 coordinate 24,411, forward strand.
GTGTGTGTATATGTGGGGGTGGAGATGTGTCTTGGCACAATGACTCAACTATTTTGGTATGTGTAGCAATTTTATCTCACAAAATTTGATCTTGATTTTGATCTCGACACCCTTGATGTAGTTGATTCATTTTTTGTTCAAGCGGATTTGGAACGTATACTTATGGTGTTTGTATGGGATCATGGACAAATTGATTTTGGATAATGTTCCAATTTGGTATGATATTTATATTTTGCATTATAGGTTGAAATTGAACATTGTTCTAGTTGGGAATCACATTGCCTTGATTTAGGTAACTTTGATTTTGCATGGTGTGACCTTGACTTTGATCAATACATGGAGTCGTTAACATATTGTTTGGAATTTGAACAACATTTGTATGATTCACAAACATATCTATCCCAAATTTTACCAAGTGTGGATTTGAAATGTTCATGTTTGGTAAACTTGTACTTGGCATAGTCACATTTGGCATGTATGGATTGGATTGGATAATGTTGTTTTGTTGAAGACTCATGCATTGATTGTTTGGTTAATAGATTTGTAGGTTTTGAATTTGATTTAAATATACCATAGGGAAAGGTGTTCCACAATTTAGATTGGGAATAATCACATTTGTTGTACCATTGAAGTTTGTAGGAGATAATGATCCCATGTATGGATTGTATAAGTGCGAGTTTTGATAATCAATCAAAATTGTAAGGCTTTGATAGTTCAGTTGATCTAGATTACTCATGATGTATGAATTAAGTTTATATTCCATGTTCTTCTTGTTTTTTGACCTTGTTGACCTCTAAGGGATTTAGGACCAATGATGAGATGAAGGATGAAAGGGGTGAATGATATGGGTGTTGAAATTTTAGGAACTTTGGATCAATGCTAGACTTTATGATTTGATTTTATTTGGATAATGGACTTGTAAACCCCAAGATGTTGAATGTTATCTTGGAATAAACTTGTCTACAAGGATGATAATTTAACTAGATTTATGAGGAAGGATTCATCCACACACACTTATCCAAACAAGGAGATTTTGATGTTGATTTGAAGGGTTTTACCAAAAGTCTAGTATGAATGATTTTTCCAATGATTCAAAAGTTGTTTGTGAGATGGGATTTGATTGGTGTTTGAGATGGATGAAATGATTGGTTGTTTTGATCCTAAATGAACCTAAGAGGGACTTGTTTACAAGACCAAGGTTTTAAATAACATGCTTTTCCCTAAGAGTACTTCAAACCAAAAGATCAATGTTTGCTCAAAAGACCACAAGACAAAATATAAACAAGCACATGTGAGGGGTTCAATTGATTTCATCTTGATTAATGAATTGTTTTTTACCACATCCACACTTATTGCTTAGTTTTTCAAACTATAGACACGTAAAATATACATGCATCTAATCCGAAATCACTAATTTTGTTTCATCCTTAATCATCCCTCTACTAACCATTTTAATCAAATAATCTTTATCTGATTAAAATTCATCATATTTCCTCTTTTAATCAATCTTTATTTAATTAGATAAATCAACTTTATCTAATTAAATATATCATTCTATTTGATTAAAAAATATTCTTCTCTGTAATTAAATAAATCAATTTTATTTAATTAGTCTCCTAAAGTCATCTCTTTAATTAAATAAATCAATTTTATTTAATTAGTCTTCTAAAGTTCTCGATTTAATTTAAATAAATCCAAATATTTAATTAAATATCTAATGTTCTTTATCTTCTCATTTAATTTAAATAAATCTAAATATTTAAGTTGAATGTCACAATCAACTAACCTCCATTAAAATTAATCAAATCATGATTAAATCTAATAAAAAACCATCACATCCTCTAGCTTTTGCAACTTACACAAGAAAATCATTTAATTGATTTATTAAATCCTCTATTTTCCCTCAACATGGCATCAAAAGGGAATATTCCTCCAAATTTGAAAATCCCTCCAAATGGGATTTTTCCTTCCAACAAAGCATTTAACTCCTCTTACATGTCCTTGTGCATTGAGCCAAGTGGCATTTAATCCATTCACTTCTCCCTCCAACATGTCATTTCATGAATTTCAAATTCCACCTAATATCATTTATTGGCACATTCATCAAAATGTGCTCAACCTTCATCCTCTCACATCTTGACAAGTGGCATTTGGCCATTGGTTGAAGATTAGTCCCACATTCATCCATTTTTCCTCTTCTTCTCTCAATCTCATCTATAAATAAGAGGCATTTCTTCTCATTTTGGATCCACAAGTTATGCATTTGGAATCCACAATCTTATGCACAAGTCCATTATTGTCATTTGGATTCACAACATCTTCAAGGAATTATCATCATTTAGCATATCAAGGGTTGGGAAAGGGATACTTTTCATATCAAAGTAGCACCAATCCACTATGGGATAGGTATACTTCATGTTCTCATATGCTTTTATTGTTGTGTTGTTTGTTTGCATTTTGAAGCATGTTGAAATATCTCATAGGGATGTTTTTTTTCTTGTTTGCTCAAATTTGATTGACCATACTAATGTTTGATTGTTGAAAAGTGAAGCAAAAGGAAACACCATCTACATTTGGCCCTAGAAGGAGGGCTTTACGCTAATATCTTGGCTTCGTTTGCTTGGTTTTTTAATATTTATTGTAGTTGTATTTCGACAATGTTATTTTCTTACACAAAGAAGCACCTACAATTTTTTTTATCAAATAGCTATGATTTCATAATATATATTGTTTTTGTCTTAAAATTGGTTTACGGTTCTTTTTTTTTGTGGTCTGTCAATGTTGGTACACTTTTTTTGATGTGCATTGACTCTTTAATTTAATTTAGTATAATTTTTTTGCTAATGCTAAATGGAGCCTATTGGGTAAGCCATATCTTTTGTGCCATTCAAGAGACAAGCTTGTTGTCTGTTATATGTTATTCTTTGAATTTACAGATTTTTCAGGAGATATATTTAGATTCTCCATTTGCTAGGAAAGGTGACTTGCCAATTCCTAGTTGTGAGTTCACTGTATTAAAAAAATCCTTTGGAAGGATTGCAATTGCCTTGCATCCACTTGCATCATCTTATCACGAAGAATTTGATTGTCAAAATGTTGTTCCTCGAACCTTTCCTTGAGTTCATTGCAATTTTTTGAGAGTTTCTTGATTTTGTCCTCAGTATTCAAGATTGCACATTTGCTAAATGATATATTGTTCGTCTTTGAAGTTGTCTTCTTTATGTTTGACATAAGAGATAATAATTCTTTGAGGCGCCTTTTGTCAAACAATAAATCTAACTTGTAAAACCAATTTGAACCTATTTTGTAATCATTCCATTTCATTTCACATTCCTTGTCTTTGTTTCCACATTTGTTTATATGTTTACTAGGGTGATTGCAATTAGCTATGACATCAAACAAAAACTCTAATTAATTTACAGAATTCCAGTTTGGTGCAAGCAAGGAAGATGTTGGTAAATTTCCAAATACATTTTTCTTGAAAATTTCTAAAGCTTGGCATTGTGAATACAGTCCTTTGAGGCATTTTGTCGAATAATTGACGTGCCTTGTATAAGCCTCCACATCTGTGACAATGATGCTTGTGATTGAAAAAGGTAAAAATGAGATGAACAACCTTGATAGTGTGAACCATCTAATACCCATCTTTTTTTTCACATCAATGGCTTCACAGGTAATTTTTTTTCTCTAAACATATTTTCTTAGCCTCTCCTACTATGTCTTCTCAATTCTGGAGATTATAATGAGATTTCACTTCTTGAACAATACCTCCTATAGAAAACCTGTTATTTTGACCATATTATTGAGTAAATGCTAGTAGATGGGTAACTCATTAATTCGATGAAGGTGTTCCACATAAATATTTGTGGTTGTTGATTCAATTAATTGTCTTATGTAGTTGTTAGTAATGATCAATTTAAGGAAGCTTTGACATGCAGGAAGGAAATCAAAGTGGAAAATATTGAATGTAGGCCCTACCAAAAAATGTTATAATACACAAAGTTGAGGGCAACATGTTGATCAAAGTTAGAGGTATCTCATCTTCATAGTTGTCAAAACAAGATTGTGATCCACATAGGTCCACTTGAAAAGATTGTGACCCATGTGGAGAATCCATTCACTTTTAATGATTGAAGGTCACTATTTATTGTTTTTGAGTTTGTAGGAAGCAGGTCACATGAAAGGTTGTTGTGTCCAAGTCAAGTTTTGGTGCTCAAAATGAAGGATATGTGCCATCTAGTCTTTGTTTGTTTGTTGTGCAAAGTCTTTATTTACTGTTGAAAATTGTATTTGAAGGCTCCCTTTAAAAAAAGAGTGTTCACTCATATTTGACATTTATTTTCTTGGGAGAATGCATTTGGATCAGGAAGATAAGATGGAATTGGCAGACTAATATCATAGATATTACATTAAATTCCAAGACATTTATGTCTTGAAGTCACTCATGTATGGTTTTGTAGGAATCTTCATTGATTGACATTGCTCATTTATGATTTTTTGCAGGATTAAGTGAATGAAAATCAAAATCCTTGTTTGCATTAAAATTGGATTGCTAATGAGAATTTTGTTGATCTTTGCTATATGACCAAATATTATTAATGCTTCATACTTCATTTAAAATCATTCTATTGTTTGAAATCAATGATTAAAATGAACTTAATTAAGTAATTTGATCCTCACATAATTGTCTTTTTTTTTATCTTGATAGAATAGGAAGGAAGAAGAATTTCATTTACACAAGGGACTTGCAACATTGAAACATAAGAAGAAATATTTGGAGAATCTTGGAGTTAAAGAGAATTAAGCATTGAATTTGAAGTTGACAAAATGTTTTTAAATGCTTAGAGCTTCCATTTTATGCTTTCATTTTCTATTTTAGGCCAACTCACTTCTTTTTGGGATTTAAAAAGAACACTACAAAAGATTTCATTTTTTCTACAAAGGGGTTAAAAAGAACATTAGAAACTTACTAAATTTCAATTTGGGTTCTAAAAATTTGACAAAAAAATCTCACACTTCAAAGTTGGTGCTTAAAAAGAACTCAATTTTGCTTTTGGAAATTAAAATGAACATGTGCATTTCTAGTGTTTTGTAATACTTTTCACAAAGTAATATCATTTAAAAAGGCATATGTGCTTTTGTCATGCTTCACAGCGATCTTGAGAATCAAAAGTATTTTTGTGATATTAAGTTGTCAAAAATATTGCCTCCACATTTCAATTTGGGTTTAAAATTGGACAAATCTTGTGAGTGTGAGTGGAACATATTGTGTGTGTTCTCTCTTTGTTTCTCAATAAGGATTGATCGAACTACAGATGTGTTTGCTCACTTTTGTGATATCTTAGAGGGCTTTCCTTGTGGGAAAAAGTAATCACCCAAGGGAACAACCCAACCAGGAACACGCTAAAGTCAAATGACTTCCAACTAGTATATAAGTGTGGGTACTTGAGGAAAGGAAAGTATCGCGAGGATTGTTTTGAAAAGAAGGGAAAAAATGGTCTCTTGCCGTATGGATGATCCCCCACGAATGGAATGCCCCTAATAGAACCTTTGTTTAGAAAGGCCAAAATCCTTAATCTATTTGTTGGTGCAAGAACGGTCGTTCTGAAGCCACCCCACATTTTTATGGATCTTAGTAGAGATGAAAAATATTCCATGGGAGTTTCATGGGTATTAATGCATGGGTAACCCAAGAAGTGTGTACCATGGACGGGATCCAGTGTGGTCAAGCATCTAATCATCCTCTAAGAGTAGGCGTAGCTAGATTTATCCAAGTGGGAACTCAACAAATACTTTATTTCATATCCATAGGGTTGTGCATGTTCTTGGAATCAAAAACACTTTGTTTGATCGTAAAAATTGGGAAAACAAACATTCAACATGAACATCAAATTTCAAACCCTTTAGAAAAGAAAATACCTTTGAAAAAATTTAAGTGTTATTGCTTGCCCTAGGGATTCTATCCTTAGAGGTTTCTAAAAATTTGAATTCATATCTCCATTTGCTCAATAAAATCAACAATAGGGAACATTTTCCTTAATTTCCTTGATTTCCACATAATGGACTTTGTGGGATGAGAAGAAATTTACACATTAGACATCTAGTTTGAAAACCTAATCAAGAATTTTTGTGGTAAAAAGAAGTCACTAAGAAAAACTAAGAAACGATTGAACCCCACACATGTGCTCTTCCAAATAATTTCTCGAAAGATCAAAATTCGAAAACCAAAGTCCAAGGTCTTAGTCAAAAGGCTCACAAGAAAAGGTTGTCTATGCTCTACGAATTCAGAGAAATATTGACATTCAACTTTTATAGAAGAGCATCAAGGAACAATCCTAATTTGTATGAATTATTTTACCAACAAAATCCAAATCTTTTTCAGCAATTTGAGTATCTTGTATAGAAAGTAAGGAATGTCCTTCAAAACCAAGGTCTTGTAAACAAGTGTATTTTTAGGTTCATCTTAGGATCAAATAAAAACTTTCATCCATTCCTCAAACATCAAATCCAAAAATCACCTCACCATCAACTCTTGAAAAAAATCATCTGTGCTAAACTTTGGGCAAATCTTCTTGAAATTAAAAATCAAAATAAATCCAAATCATCTTGTTTGATTAGATGTGTGTAGATGCATCCTTATCCACATATTTAAGTCAAATTATCAAATCCTTGTGAACAAGTCTATCCCTTGATAACATCCAAAATCTTGGGGTTTATGAGTTCACACAATCCAAAATCAAAATCAAACTAAAATTCTCTTGTTTGGTTAGGTGTGTTTAGATGAATCATTCTTTTCACACTTAGTCAAATAATCATCTTATGCACAAGTTTACTCTAGGAAAACATCCAACCTCTTGGAGTTTATGAGTGCACTATCCAAATCAAATCCAATCAAGCCAAATTAAAGATCAAAATATAATCAAATTAAGAATCCAAAGTCCTAAAGTTTAACATCTCCTTCAAGATTTCTTAAGATTTCAATCATTCATATCATCCATCTTTCATCTCATCATCACACATTGATCCTTAATCCTCCTAGATTTTCTCTTTTTTTCTTAAAGTTAGATAAATCTAAAGAATTAGAGGTTCATCTCACACATTCTTGAAAATTGATCCCTATTTTATGGTGCAAACTAGATCACAACACAAGAAGAACATGGAAGCCAACAAAGAAACATCAACTTCGAGTCACTTGAGTCAAACCACTCCCCAAAACAATCCAATTGAATCAAGAAATCCTCTAACTAATCTTCCTCTATCATCACAAAATCCTCAAGAGGAAGGTCAAGTGGAGGATGTTACCAATAATACCTTCAGAATGAAACAAGATGAAATTATTGAAATGGTCCAAAATCTTGAAAATCATAGAATTTTCAATGTCACGATGAAACTCCATCCCTCACAATATATGCTTGAATTAGCGAAACAAGGGGATAAACTCCCTTTTGATTATGATGTGAGCACTATTGTGGAACAACCTCTTGGGATCATGCCCCCAGTGTCATCCACACTCCCAATTTCATCCACACCTCCATTCCAAAGCATTCCACAAATCACATCATCCATTGCTCCAACTCAACCTATTGTTAACAAGGGGAGCACATTTCTTAATGCACTACAAACACACCCCCTTGTGAATAATCAAGATTTGGATGCGAACACCATGTTGGGTCAATCCGTACCATTGAATCCGCTACACCCATATGTTGCACTTACTTTTTAGGACCCCAATGACCCATCATCATATTTTCATGCAACACCTCTCAACACACAAACCTCTCTCCCTATGACCTCGCAAGGAGAAGGTTGGATATTTGGACCAGGGGGCATCTTTGACCCTTCATCTTCATCATTTCCCCAAGGGAGTACGCCACTCACTTTTCCACCACTTCCACCCTTGCCATTAACATCCACATCACCTCTTGGTTTGGGACTTCCTCCATTACTACCACTCATTCAAAACAACACCCCGATCATCAATCAAAGCATCATACTGAATCCTCTGACCTTTCCATTGATATCGCAACAAAAAATGGCTACCATCCCAATAACACAAGCAACCAACACATAATCTACCATCTTCCAAATACCTCAAAATGTGGTCTCTCAAGGACCAAGCATATCAATCGCAACATCCACTACACAAGTCCCAATCATCAATAAAATGATGCCCCTCATCACATAAACAAACACCATTCCAAATCCACCACCACCCCCTCCAAAATAAAACATGAAAAACCAATATAGCCTCGTGTTGCAAGCAGCTCAACAAGTTGCCTATCAAAAAGTGTTTCAACAAATTCAAAATCAACAAGCTACACAGCTAGCTACTTAGCAAGCCACTCAAGCCACTCAAGCATCCCAAGCCACACTGCAAGCACAACAAGCACAATAGGATACTCAATCCCAAGCCTTATTACAACAACAACAAGACACCCAAGCTACACAAGTAACTCAAGCCGCCCAAGCCACCCAAGTTGCACAAGCAGCTCAAGCCGCATAGATTACGCAAGCTCAAGCTCAAGCGCAAGCTCAATCCCAGACACAAGACCAATACCAAGCTCAGCAGGCACAAGCCTAGGCTCAATACTAGGAAAAACTGCAAATAGCTTAGCAACAAGCATATCAGCAAGCCCTGCAATAGTACCAATCACAACAAGAAGCTGCCCAATTATTAGGCCAACAACAAGCAGTGGTGGCACAACAACAACAAGACCAACAACAAGACCAACAACAAGCATTGTTGGCACAACAACAGATGTAGGCATATCAACAAGCCTTGATCATGCAACAAAGCTTGCAACAAACTCCCACCAACACACCCAACACTCCACCCATCAATCAAACACCTCGACCACTTCAAAACACATTCACTCCACCCCTTGCAAGACGACGTGACAACACAAATCAAATTTCTCTAGCAAGTGCTCGATCTCCAATAAGGGAAAACAACAAAGAGACCAAGCAACTTGTGTCCCTATCCTTCGACAGGAGCCTTGCAATGGTACCATTCCCAAAGGGGTTTGAAATCCCTAAATTTGACAAATATCGTGGGATGGGAAACCCTAAAGATCACATTGGGAATTCCAAGTACATTGCATGGAGGTCACATATGACAATACCTATCTTGATGTGGCTATTCCCTAGAAGTTTGGATGGTCTTGCCATGGAGTGGTTCTCTCGACTTCCTCCTAGCATCAAAAAGTTCCAAGAAATTGTAGACACATTCCTAAAAAATTATGCATTCAAAATTTGTATGGATGTTATTCTAGAGGAACTATCCACTCTTAAACAAGGTAAGGGGGAATCATTCTCCTCTTTCCTACAATGATGGAGATCCAAGGCCAATAAGAGCAAGCGGGCCATGCCAGAGGAGCAACAAGTTTGCACCATCATTTCCAATCTAGAGAAAACCTTGGCATTCCATCTTAAGGTGCAAGGTACCACCACATATGACCAATTGATTTCCAAAGCTGCTTAACATTGAATGAGCCTTATTGCACAAGGGTGACATCCATATCCATAACAACAAGACAACCGACCTTTCACCAATGAATGAAAACCCTACACGTGGAATGATAAACAAAATGTCACCAATGATGGTGTGGTGGATGCCAAGGTTGTAATCAGTTCCCCAAAAAAAAAACCCAAACATATCAGCAACTGCAAAATAACAATCAAAACAACACACAAGAAAATGCAGTATCACAACAACCACCAAGAAATCAAGTCAATAACCTAAATAATCAAGGGGGACCACCTCCATGAAACAAGTATCCCCCCAAGCGGAAGTACAAATCCCTTGGGGAATCAATTGAATCCGTCATGAAGAAGCTGGTAAACAAAAATCTCATCAAAATCCCCACGTATGAAAAATACCAGGATCCCCAATTGAAACCACCATGGTACAATGAGAATCACCTTTGTGAATTTTATAAAATCAAGGGGCACACAACCGCCAGCTGCATGAGGTTGAAAAATCTAATCCAAGACCTCATTAGCAACAAAATCATAAATGTGGAACAACCAGCTGGAAACCAAGACTTGAAAATATACACAAATCTAATGTTGGATCATAACAAAGGGAACAACAAAGGTAAGCAGAAGTATGCTAATGCGAACCATGTATATGATCATGTTGTCACATCCCTGGATGAAATGGTCACCATTATTAACATTAAGGGATCCAATGTTGATTGTGGAGTACCCACATGTGGTGGCAAGGTCACCATCTCTGGGCCATCACAACCTCCTAGGGAATCCACCTCAAATATGAGATCTGTTCTCCATGGCTACAATGTCCTAGACCAATTGAAATGAAAACCCGCTCAGATCTCTATCATGGAGTTACTGAAGATATCACCCGCACACAGAAAGATCCTTGAGGAAGCATTGGATTCATCCACCGTCTTCGCAGATCTTGATGTTGAACAATTCCAAGCTATGGTCGGAAACATTATCACCCAAAACCTCCTCACATTTTCTGATTAGGACTTTCGCACCCAACCATCTCACAATTATGCACTCTACCTTGATGTCCTAGTTCATAAGAACAAAGTCAAAAGAGTCTTGGTGGATGGGGGTGCAGGTTTAAACATTTGTTCACTCAAATTGATAAATAATACAAGAATCTCAGAGGACTCCATTGAAAAAGGCAAGGGAATCACAATCAGGGCTTATGATGATCAAGAAAGAGTGTCTCAGGGCACTATCCAACTCCCTATTCAAGTAGGGCCAACCATCATGGAAACCACCTGCTAGGTCCTTGACCTTGATTTTCCTTATAACATTCTCCTGGGGAATCCGTGGATCCATGGAATGCAAGTAGTGGCATCAACCTTCCATCAGTGTGTTAAGTTCACATCCCAAAACCAAGAGGTCACAATTCATGGGGATCCTGAACCCTTTTTTTACTGCAAGAGCCTAGAAGCAAAATACTATAAAATCCCCCAAGTGTTGAAGAATGATGAAGGCCCTTCAACCCCATATGTAGACCCAAATACTTTGGCCTCCACTTTTGAGACAAAGACACCTGCCATCCCTGATATTTATGAAATCAAAGTCATTGTCCAAGACAATGAGTGTGGGGATTATAAAATGAAGAAAGGTGCTTTCGTGGTAGGAGAGTTACCTCGATCTCCTAGGTCTCATGGGCAACCCCAACCAATTGAAACATCATCTCAAACTTTCAGAGAAAATCCTTCTAGATTCAAAAGTGTAGGAGACTTAAGTTGAGAAGTGGTGGATGAAAGAGACATATCAAGATTTCTATACCAAGATGAAAGTCCTATACCTGATCTACCTATGGATGAAAGTAGCAAGGGACTGCAAATGATTCTTAGTATGTGCTATGACAGAAACAAGAGACTTGGACAAAATGACAATGGTCTCCTAATACCCCTCATTCCTAAGATGCACATGAGAAATACTAGCCTTAGATGTACCCCTCTGAGTGTAACCATACATGGTAAAGGTACCCAAATTAAAGCAGTCAAGACTCCCCCTCAGCTATCAACAACCAAACTTCGCTTACTCGTATCCACAGGTCGAGTCATAGACAACTTCACATTTGACATAATTAATGTCTGTAGTAGTAGTGATGAGGAAGAGGCCATAACTGATTTACTTATGCATTTCGAAGATACCTCTCTCCTCATGATTAGTACCTTGACATTTGAGTCAACCACTCAAACCCATGAAATAAACCTGGTCTATCCCCAACTCATTGATTACGACCAATGAGGACCACCGGTTCTAGACACATTTGAAAATGATGAGGCATTCTTAGAATTCATGGGACTATGGGATACTATACCGTGTGGAGATCATAAGGTTGGGTTTGACATCATACTAGATACACACCTATTACGGGGAAACAATTGAATCCTTCAGTCACAAAAGAAAAAACTTGAGAAAAATCTCTAGGTCTTTGAGTGGAAACCCCACTATGGCACTCTCTGACTCAAAAAAAGTAAAATAAAGGACATATTCAATGGTGAAAATCTCTCTAAGGTGTCGAAGGATGAAGGATTCAATCTTCCTCTTAGTTCCATCCATTAGAAGAAGTCGACAATTCTAGCAGAAACTTGCAATCCAATCAACTTGGGAATAGAGGAACTACCACACATAACATTCTATGCAGAGTCTCTCTTAACAAAAGAACAAGAACTCTTAGCTAGATTCCTAAGAGAAAGGAAGGTCAAATTTGCATGGACCTACGTTGACATGCTTAGACTTGATCCAAAGGTTGTGGTTCATCACCTAGCAGTATATCCTGAAGCAAAACCTGTGAGACAAAAGCCAAGGAAAATGCATCCCCATATAGCTCTGTTGGTCAAAATGGAATTGCAAAAGCTCTTGGAAACAGGATTCATACGGTCGATAGATTATCCAGAGTGGGTCTCTAATCTTGTACCTGTCTCAAAGCCCACCAAAGGCATTCGTATCTGCACAGATTTTAGAGACTTAAACAAGGATTGTCCCAAGGATGACTTTCCACTTCCAAACATCGATATGATAGTGGATATGATAGTAGGACATGATATGTTATCCTTGATGGAAATATTCTCAGGATATAACCAGATCATGATAGCAAAATAAGACCAACATAAAGCAACCTTCACTTGTCCATGGGGGACATATTGTTGGAATATGATGTCATTTGGGCTAAAGAATGCCAAAGCAATTTATGAGAGGGCCATGACACTAATATTTCATGATATGATCCATAAAATTATGGAGGATTACGTTGATGATATATTGGCCAAGTCAAGGAAAAGACGAAGTCACATAGCGACATTGAGTGCCATCTTTGACAGAATTGAAAAGTACAAGGTTCGCTTAAATCCAAAAAAGTGTCTTTGGGATCCAATCAGGAAAAATCCTAGGCTGTATTGTATCCATGAGAGGAATTGAGGTAGATCCAGCCAAGGTTAAGACAATCCTAGGAATGTAGGCACCTAAAACACTAAAACAACTAAGAGGCCTACAAGGAAGACTCCAGTCAATCCATAGATTCATAGCGCAACTGGGAGACAAGCAAATCCCGTACTCTCATCTACTCCACAAGGGGGTAGCATACAAATGGGATGAAAAATGTGATCAAGACTTCAACAAGATCAAGGAGTATTTATTCACACCTCTAGTACTCATGCCACCTATCCTAGGAAAACCCTCGATCTTATACATATCAGCAATAGTAGGAGCTCTCGACGCTCTTCTAGCACAACACGATGAAACTGGGAAAGAGAGAGCCATCTATTACATTAGCAAAACAATGGTGGGGAACGAGCTAAACTACACACCTATTGAGAAATCTTTCCTAGTAGTCATCATTGCAACTCAAAAGTTCATACACTACATGCTAGCACGCCAAATAAAGCTTATTGCAAAAATAGACCCTCTTAAGTACCTGTTATCCAAAGCAATCCTCACAGGGCGGACATGAAAATTGGTTATGATTCTCACAGAGTGTGATATCAAGTATGTGGAATGAAAATCTATCAAGGGACAAGCCATCATAGATCAACTGGCAGAAGCACCCATATATGTAGAAAATCCACTTATATTTGAATTCCCTGATGAATCAATCTTCAACTTGAGTGTGGCGAATCATTGGAAAATGTATTTTGATGGGTCCTATACACAACACGAGTTAGGAGTAGGAATTTTATTCATCACTCCCCATGGAGATTGTATACCTGAATCATATAAGTTGTCATTTTTATGCACAAATAACATCACCGAATATGAAGCTCTTGTCATAGGGCTAAGAATTGTAGTGCAATGGAAAATAATGGCACTTAAGGTATATGGGGACTCACAACTCATAATCAACTAGGTAAACGGTGAGTATCAAACAAAGGACAACAAGTTTACCCCCTACAAAAAGCTGGTGGAAATCTTTAAGGAATTATTCATCAATATCACATTTGAGCAGCTACCTAGAGCAAATAACAAAGTAGCAGACACCATGACTATAATCAGATCAATCCTAGAAATCCCATACAATGTTCCAACACAAGAATTCCTTGTAGAGAAGCTTCTCGTGCTCGCATTCGAGGTACCAGAGTCTAATTTTTTGTGTGAAATTGTTGGTCCTGGTGAGCCCTAGTACCATGATATATACACTTGTATGAGAATAGGAGTCCTCCCCACAGACATAACCCTGAACCTCAAAGAGCCTTTGTCAAAACATCATCCCATTTTGTCATCCTAGGAGATACCCTTTACTGTAGAAGCATTGAAGGAACCCTGTTACGTTGCCTAAATGCTAAGGAAACCTTGACTACTTTAATGAAGGTACATAATGACATTTGTGGTTCACACTCGAGCATAATGACCTTGGCTAAGAAATTGCTAAGGATAGGGTACTATTGGAAAACAATGGAAAGAGAAGCACATGACTATGTCAAAAGGTGTCTACAATGTCAACAACATGGGGACCTCATCCATGTACCAACTCAAGAGCTCCATCTGATTGTGACACCATGGCCCTTTTCGCAGTGGGGACTTGATCTCATTGGAAAAATCACCCCCACCTCATCCAATAGACATAAATTTATCATCACCACCATTGAGTATTTCACGAAGTGGGTGGAATCCATCCCCATGACCTACATCACTAGAAAGCGGATATCTAAGTTCATCTTGAACTACTTAATATGTCGCTATGGTGTCCCCCAAGCCATTATCTCAAATAGTGGGACACCTTTCAAAAATTAGGATCTCCATGAATTATGCTAGAAATTCAAAGTCCAACATCACATTTCCACTCCGTATTATCCCCAAGGCAATGTCTAAGCAAAAGCCACCAAAAAAACCATTATGAAAATCCTCAAGAAAATAGTCAATGAAGCAGGTCGTGACTAGCATTTGCAGCTAAATCCCACCTTATGGGCCTATCAAACCAACATCCACACACCAACAAGTGCCACCCCATTTTCCCTAGTCTACGGATCAAAAGCCATACTCCCCATTGAGATCGAACTCCCATCACTGAGAATATCACTACAAAACCTCATCATAGATGAAGAGTACCAGGTATCAAGACTGAATGAGTTGGAATTATTGGATGAACAATGTATGGATGCCTTGAATCATTTGCAAGTCTATCAAAACTAACTCAAATAGAGTTACAACAAGAAAATTAGGAGTTAGACATTCCAAGTTGGAGAGCTTGTGTTGAAGGAAAATCAAAAGAATGTCCCAAATCCAAACAACAAGGGAAAATTTGAACCCAGTTGGTTGGGACCATTCATCATCATGACAAGCTACAAGTCAGGGGTATATCAATTATCAACACCAAAAGGCTAGCCTCTGCAAGAGCCCATGAACAACTCGCATCTTAAAAAGTTTTATGCCTAGTCTTGTAGGGTTTAAAACCAAAAAATACAAAAAAAATAGAAAATGTCATGAAAAAATGGTCACCCTGATGAAAACCTGGAAAACAGGTGTCTTGGTGACAACAAAAAATAAAAAATACAAAAATCCAAAAAAATCAGAAAAAAGATTAAAAACAATAAAGAGAAAAAAATTGTCCTCTAGCAAAAACCACTTTGGTGGCACTTTGGGCAAGTACCTTGGTGAAAACCTGGAAAATAGGCGGCTTGTTTAAATAAGTACTTTCCATCCACCAGGATCTCCATGACTTTTTATGCATCATCCATCCACCCATCCATCATCCATCACACCCCATATCTCCATCTATCACTCGTTCACATTTGCATCATAGCTTGGTCCTATGTTCGCATCATGGTCCCTCCTAGTACTACTCGACCCATTCTTAAGGTCATTTTGTCCTGATTTTATCATAGTAGTCTATTGCTTCACGCTAGGGGCATGCTCTCATCGGATCATATTCATGTATATTCTTTAAGTCCCTAAATAAGAAAATCCAAAAAATCATAAAATCAAAAAATCCAAAAACATTCATAAAATCAAAATCAAAAAGACCAAATCATATCAAATCCCAAAATAGGGTCCAAAATTTAGTTTCAAAAAGCTGCACAGAGTCTTCTTGTCAACTATGGGTCTTTGAGCCATGAACATAGGCAAGGTTGATCTTTGATCATCCTCGGAGATACTTAGGTTAGTCCTTTACGAGTCTTTCATAATAAACTGACAATCCATTTATTCATATCTCATCAAATAATTGAGTTTCTTTCAATCAAATCCATGTGGTCTCCAAGGCATAAAATAGGGCAAGGAAAATCATCGATCAGCCCCGAAAATTCTTTTAGGATAGGTCTTTGGTTGGTCTCTTAGTCAAAATATCGTAAGTACCAAAAAAATGGAAATTTGAAAATCAAAACATTTCAAAAACTCCAAAAACATCCGTCAATATTTTGAAAATCCATCTGCCCTCATCTCACTTTCACCCGCAATAAACATCACTCATAATAAATCAATTATCATTCTCAACCTTTGGTGAAACAATAAAAAACAAGTCTAGCAGGTTAAAAGTGAAAACTCAAACGTCAAGGTCTCGAGTCTAGGTCAGTATGTAAACAAGTTGGTCAACTCTTTTTAACAATAGCCTATCATCCAATCAGTCCCAAATCAATCATTTGATATCGTCATGTCCTAGGATGCATCCTTCCTACAATGGACATCAACATCAGGCATCACTGTAGTTTAGTCTTGGCTAGCGGTATTGAAGAACATTAGCTTGTTTGTTTGCTTTATCTTTGTCTTTTGGCTTATCCTATTGCGCTCATTTCAATGACCTCTTGATGATGTCCTAGATGAAGGGATTTAAAGAGAAAGAAATGGGGCATTGATCATTATCTTTTATCTATTGTACTTGTTGGATATTCTTGTAATATAACCTTGGTCATATGTGCTTTGTTTGGGTGTAGGGAGGATGTTTTAGGTATCTTGTTGACCACATAGGAATGCTTTCCTTTCTATGTTTTGGTCTAAGATGTTTGGAATATCTGAATTGCATTTGAATGAGGTTCCATATACCAGGTGTGAATGGGGATACTCCTATCTAATTGTCGAGTCAAAGTCCATCACACTAGGTGCAACGTTATCCTAGTTATTTATACCTTGATGCATCACATCTATGTGTGCTATCAAACATAAGGTAAGTAGCCCTTTTAAAGTCCCAATTACTGATAAGCATCATCATTTATCATCATCTCTAATAAATTCTTGTAGATCATGGACTTTTTGGATCCTCTTTTCTTCATCTTATTTCTTCTTTTTTCCATGTTAACATCATGCCATGACAGTTAATCATCAAAACCAATGCATCCATCTTGCATCCACAAATGGTTAGCATGTTTTATATCATCCACATGCATTAAATTTTCATCATTGCATAATATAGATGTGTTAGTCTAAGCATCTCATAAACCATACATTTACATAAAGCATCCATTGCATAATCATATAGGCATCATCACATCATCCATCTCAAATATAGTACATCATCATTTTAAGTTGATTAGGATAATATAGATTGGTTATTCTAAGCATCTTGAAACCGTCTACATCATAACCAACCATACATCCATTCAAATTGAACTTTTTGCTCAATCTCTCGAGGGGGCAGTGTACTAGTGTACTTCTTTTTGTTGGGGCATCCAAAAAAATCAGAATTTTTTTGAATTTTGATCTCGACAAGTTTATTCTTTGAACCCATGCAACAAGTACATTTCTTCAAAGAGGGGAAAAATGTAAACACATAAAATATACATGCATCTAATCCAGAATCACTAAT
>VDFB02324713.1:0-34182 GCA_007258455.2 Sequoia sempervirens
TAATCTTTGTTGTTCTAGTTGTTATTATTGTCATGTCTAGTCTTGTTTTGCTGTTGGCAGCTCGTCTTGAGTGCTGTCTTGTTTTCTTCTAGCTCTTTGTAACCATGTTTTGTTGTTTGAAATTGATTATATCTATTCTTGACAGTCTTTTAACTGTCCTTATTCTTTGTAATTTTTTTTTGCATTGTTCAATACAAAAATAAACAAAAACAAAAAGAAATATCAAATTTCTATCCTAACAAACAAGCCCAAAAAATATTCTTTACACACTTCAAGTCAAATATCATAACAAAGATGCATGAATTCATAAACAAATAATAGTTAATAGTTAAAAATAAAGTTACATATTTTAATTAAAAACACAAATCATGAAGTCAAGTTGTACCATAATTTCATATAGCTATTATGGAATGGTTAACTAAGAGAAACATCTCAAATCTTAAATGCGAGAATTAAAAAGTAATTCAAAAGCGCATTATCTTGTAAATTGCAACATCAATTTCTTATCCCTATTAAAAATGTCTAACCTCATGTCCCATGCGGTTGCTTAAGTGCATTTTCTTAAGCTTGAGTGTTTCCATGCAAATTTAAAATTGTGGGAAAAGGATAATTTAGAATCTTTCTTATTTTGGTGGAGTAGCTATTGTTTAGGAATTGAAAATAAGTGTGAAAAAATTGGGGGCTAGAAATAAGCAGTGACTATATATTGAAAAAAACTGAAAATATATGCTTAAAAATAAACAGCGACTTAAAATTCATGGAATTACCAGTCACACAAATTACTCCTAAAAGTTTTGAACACTGATTGCTAACCACAGTAAACTAATCAATTTGCATGGAAACCTGCCCTAAGCTGTTTCTACATTTATCAATTGTCTTAAATATGACTGAAATCATATGTATACTCTAGAGATTTGGTTTAATTAATCATTCATTTTTCCTCGGAGTTGCTAAAATTTAGTTGGTCCGACGAAAACAGATACGGGCAATATATAGTTCGGCTTTTTTTACTCAGTGAATAACACGTGGATTCCATGAGTAACCGCTGGGAGGCGCCATCGCAAACTACCCGTTAAGCTAATATTTATTAATTTATCTACGTTGTTTAATGTACGCGCTCTCCTCTCATGCCCTTTTTTCTCCTAGGAAAGCTAAGATTTTCAAGCGTAGAGAAAATAAATCTTTTTTCTCAGGGTGATCGTATCGTAGGAAGATTATTTGAATCTGGTTATGGTTGGCGAGCAGAGCAGACAATGGGTGAAGTTGCCACTCCAGCATCCGTCCCAGCTGCTGTACAATGCGAGCCTTCCTCTCCAGGTAAGCGCAAGCTAAACAACAATGTTCAAGTTAAAGATTCTAAGAAGGAAAATATGAAAACGCCACTTAATAATTCTACGCAAAATGGTGGAGCAACTAAAGTGCTTAAAAAGAAGAAAAAAAAGCCCTCTGCAATTAGGGATTTTCCTCCTGGTTGTGGGCGTTTTGCTGAACCCATAACTCGAAATATTAATCCTTCTCCTTCTTCATCTGCTGCCCATGAAGAAGGAAAACAAGAAACGTCGACACCCAGACAACCTGAAATGCCTTCCCATTCTCCTCATTCTCCTCTGTCCTCTGTCCCCGATCATCGCCAACTTCAGAAAAATTCGTTGCATGTTGAAACATCTTCCCCTTCACCTCCTCCTCCCCCGGACCATGAAGAGCAACATCATTCAATAATAGTTAAAGATCCTGAAAATCCATTATCCCCTGCTCATTTAGAAAGACAACAAATGTCAATTGCTTCGGAGACTGAAGGTGGGATGCTTACTGTGGCTACTCCACATATCTCCCGAGCTACAGCCGAGATGCTCATGTGTCCCCCCGATTCTCCTCCAACAGCCCCTGCTAAACTCTCACCAGTCTCTGTCTCTGCAGTTCGCGATTTCTCCATGTGCTCTACTTCCCCTGAGATGCCCATGTGTCCGCTTCTGACTCAGCCCTTTTCTCCTTCTACAGCCCCCATTAAGTTTCCTAAACGCTTTGTCTCTGCAAATCGAGATTTTCCCTTTGGATGTGGGAGAAACGCACCCCCAACCACAAGAGAAGAGTGCCTCCGAGCTGTTGCAGCCCTCAAAGCCTCCAAGAAACCCACCATGCAGCCTAGCACCTCGTCCCCTGTAACTTTGGAGCAAGCAGAAACAAATTCTGACTTGGACTCAAAAACTGCCTTGAATCAGCTGGATTTAATTCCTAAAGATAATGAAGCAATGCCAACCCCTACATCTATAGATAGTGAAGCAACTCCAACTACTCCATCTGAAGATCTTGCCAATAGCCCAGATGAAGAAAAGAACCTACTGAACAGGCAAGCCTTGATGGTATCAACTAATCATAATTCAGAAATCTCACAAAAATCTAAGGGAAATGGTGGAATTGCCAATAGTGGGATCGTTTTGAGGAACAGAGCTTCTAGCTCATCGATAGAGCCCCTCAGGAAAAATAATCTACCAGATGGGCAAGCCTTGATGATATCTAGTTCGACTGAATCCCCGCTATCTCATCCAAACACCTCCAAAGTGAATCGCAAGATTGCCAATTGTGGGACAACAATGATGAAGTCTAAGAAGGGAGCTTCTCCTTCCCCAAAACAAATGCAGACAATTGAGAGTGTAAATTTATCTTATTCACAAGCTAGCTTAGGTGACAATCAACTAGCTTTGGTTCCCAAAGATAGCAAAGAAACTTTTAATTATGGAGTTTCTGGCCTCAAGGTAGAGGAAGACCTGCCACATGGGCAAGGTTTGTTAGAAGCATCACCTATACCTCTGCACTCTCAAACAAAGCCGAAAAGTTTACAGAAATCCAAAGGAAAAGTAAAGGCGGCCGATGGTGGAGGCTCCATGAATAAATCCAAGAAGAAATCTCAACTCAATTTGAAGCCTAAGGTTCAAAGCGTGAGCTTTGCTCTTATACCCTTTGATAATGCCAATGGGCAAGCTAGATCTGATGGTGATGGAACAGTTACGCGTGCCAAAGTCAGAGAGACCATGCGACTTTTTCAAGTGCTTTATAGGAAATACTTGCAGGAGGAAGAAAACCGTACTAAGGAGCCCAGACAAGGCCCCAGAAGGCCAGATATAATGGCTGCCAATGTTCTTAAGGAAAAAAATAAGTATCTTAACACTGGGACAAAGATTGTGGGTACTGTTCCCGGTGTTGAAGTTGGAGATGAATTTCACTATAGAATTGAGCTTATGATTGTTGGTCTTCATGGACAGTCTCAGGGTGGGATTGATTATTTGAAACAGGGTAAATCTATAGTTGCAACTAGTATTGTGGCATCGGGTGGTTATGCAGATAATGATGAAGGCGAAGTGTTGATCTACTCTGGACAAGGTGGAAACATAGATAAGAAGGGGAAGCAGATGGAGGACCAAAAACTTGAGCGTGGGAACTTGGCACTCAAAAACTGCATAGATGCAGGGTCGCCTGTTAGAGTAATACGAGGATTTAAGAATTCAAGGAATTCTAGTGGAGGTCGAGGTAGCAAGGATGGCACCATGAGCAAGACAGGCACCACATACACATATGATGGCCTTTATCTTGTAGAGACATACTGGCAGGAAACGGGATCCAGTGGTTTTTCAGTGTTCAAATTTCAGTTGAGAAGAATGCCAGGTCAACCTGAGCTAGCCTGGAATATTGTTAAATCTGTTGGACGATCAAAAAAGGGGGCACCTCGTGAAGGCCTTTGCCTTCAAGATATATCCCAAGGCAAAGAAACAAGGCCAATTTGTGTTGTGAATACGGTAGATGACGAAGCTGGGCCAGCACCTTTTGAATATACTGCTAAAATTATATATCCATCAGGGTTTAATCCTCCTCCTCCAAGAGGCTGTGATTGTGTTGATGAATGCTCTGACTCTGAAAAGTGTCTCTGCGCTGTGAAGAATGGAGGTGAATTGCCTTTCAACTACAGTGGTTCTATTGTTGAAGCAAAGCCCTTAGTTTACGAGTGTGGTCCATCTTGTAAATGTCCACCAACTTGTCACAACAGAGTGAGCCAACATGGTGTAAGAATTAATCTTGAGATCTTTAAGACTGATAAGAGAG
This sequence comes from Sequoia sempervirens, assembly GCA_007258455.2. Classification (NCBI taxonomy): domain Eukaryota; kingdom Viridiplantae; phylum Streptophyta; class Pinopsida; order Cupressales; family Cupressaceae; genus Sequoia; species Sequoia sempervirens. The sequence continues at coordinate 4,096 of VDFB02324713.1, forward strand.
GTTGGGGAGTACGGTCGCTGTCTTCAATAACTTCTGGCAGTTTCATATGTGAATACACAGGTGAACTTCTTTCTGACATGGAAGCTGAACAGCGGACTGGAAATGATGAGTACCTATTTGATATTGGAAGGAGTAGCGACCAATCTCTTTGGGACGGTCTCTCTGGTTTAGTCACTGAGCTCCCATCTCATTCTATAATTGAAACTGTGGAGGATGCAGGTTACACTATTGATGCAGCCGAGTATGGAAGTGTTGGACGATTTATCAATCATAGTTGTTCTCCAAATCTATATGCACAAAATGTTCTTTTTGATCATGACGATAAGAATATCCCACACATTATGCTTTTTGCAGCTGAGAATATTCCTCCTCTGCAAGAGCTTTGTTATCACTATAACTATAACCCTGACAGTGTTCGAGATTCTGATGGAAACATAAAGAAGAAAAGCTGTTATTGTGGCTCTGACGAGTGTACTGGAAGATTATACTGAACGCATGTGAAACTACTGTGGTACCATATATTCTTGCCATTTTTCTAAGGTATCATTCATATCTGCCACTCTTCAATTGTTACTGATTCTGATCAGATGGCAAAGAATTTGGTTTATCAAAATCTCTCCTCTCTATAGAATCTAGATGCACTTTGATAGTTATAGTTTCTCTTACTATATTGATTCTTGCTCGATTGTTGTCCCAAATAGAAAGAATCTATATCACATTCCAAATTGGCATATGTGTTGGCTGTGACCTAAAATAAACCTATTGTCCTATGACTCTACATTTTCTTTTATATTGATACTTTTCTCCCTTTGTACTATTTTATCTTATTCTTACGAGATTATTCACTGTTTTGTATTTTCATGTTTTTAAATGAATTAAATTCTATTTATCCTATTACATGCTCTTATTAATAAACATGTGCGCTATTGAGTATGGATTCCTGTTTTGTTTACCTCTTATTCTTCAAGATGCTATTCAATTTGCTTTATTCACATGTATATTTACCAACTTAAGTTGCAATCTGTTAATGTAATGTCCCTAATTGGGATTATATTATTTTTACTCTAAATTATCAATTTCCAAGCAAATAGCGGATTTAGAGAGTACCTTGGCTTGATTTAATCCCTGCAAACAAGTTAGAAATCCTTTACAACACTCACCTAACAAATAGTATACCATGATTTAACATTAATAATTCTAACATAAATTCGTTAATCTGATTGTTACTCCACCTTTAGGATGCTTAATCATGGGGGATCATGGAAGAGGGGGGAGTTTGAAGGGGTGTCTTAGCCTCCTTGACCTCATGTGGCTCATGCCATTCATATGAGGTGGCCCCCTTGACCTCATGTGGCGCATGCCATTCATATGAGGTGACCCCATGTGGCGCATGCCATTCATATGGGGTGGCCCTTTTAGTGGGGGAGTTTGAAGGGGTGTCTTAGCCTCCTTGACCTCATGTGGCACATGCCATTCATATGGGGTGGCCCTTTTAGTGAGGATTCTAATACCCTCATTGTTCCATCCCCTTCCATTTCCTCATAATTGGGCTCTTTATAAACTGATTGAATTCATATTTGCAACCTGGCTGATCTGCCCTTCCTTTATTCCCCAATCGATTGATCTGTTCTCAATATTTAGTTTCAATTGAATAATGACTAATAAGGATAATAATGACTAATAAGGATAATAATTTCTGCAAGCATCACTATTACATAATCGTATGCTAAGTCACTGGATTCGCCACATTTCAAGGAAAAAATTCGAAATACGGCGAATTTAAAGAAAATTTGAAAAAATCGTTAAAATTCGCCTAAAAATTCCTACGGTAACATATTTAGGGTTTTTAGTTAAAATATATTTTGAAAACGTGAATTTCAATTGATATATTCAATTTTTTTCCACGTGTTGCTCGCAAAATCGCCTAAATCTGTTGCAAAGTTGTGCAACGCTCCATCTCGCTGCTGCAAAGTCATGAATCTGCATCATTCTATGTGCTAGCTGCGTCTGCGGGAGGTAGAACCCTACCACACTTATTTGCAAGTGATCCGAGTTTTCATGCTGGGAACTACAATTTGTCGGCTTCCAATCACCATTCCGCATCCTTCAGACAAGCACAACGCAACAGCTCTAAGTTTTGAATGTAATCTTTTGCTCGTTATTTCCTCCTCCAACATTAACCTTTCTTTTGTTTTTCCTAAAACTTAACCCATCGAAATGCAACGACTTTTTTATACTTTATTAAAATTTAATATGGTAAAATCTTTAATTTAGATTTGTAGTTATCAATATATTTACAATATTTAAATTAAAATTTAAAAATTATTTAAATATAAATGTTTAAAAATTTATTATAGTTTATTATTTTGTAAATTAAAAAGATTATAAATGTATATTAGTCAAATTTAATTGTAAATTCTAAATTGTGTTTTGATATACTTAATATTATTAATTTATATTGTTTTTATATATTTTTAATTAATATTATTTTATATGCAATAAATTATTTATTTTATATATTTTTTAATATATATATATATAAGAAAATATATTACATCATATATATGTTTAGTATATATAATATTTTCTAGTTTTTATAAAATATTATTTAATTTCCTTTAGATAATTTATTAGTATATTTATAAAAATAAAAAAATTTACATAAGGCGAATTTAATCCGAATTTTTTACTTTTCGAATTTTTTCCTTATTGAACTTCATCCGAATTTCAATGTTGCCGAACTCGAATTCGAATTCGAACCTGGTGACTTAGATCATATGTGATAATAATTTCTGCAAGCATCACTATTACATAATCGTATGTGATATATATATATATATATATATATATATATATATATTTCTAATTGATTTCAATCTTCCATTCAACATATATAACTTATACGCTTATATATTTATATATCTACTTGTATTTAGTTATATTAAACTTACTCCCCTATTGCTGATTGATCTTTTATCTTCATATATCTTTCATTGGTCCATCTTCTTCTTCACATATGCACCTTCCTCCCAGATCTGATTATATTATATTAAGGTATCTGCTGCTATCCTCCTTCAGAAATTCTGTTGTGTTCTAATGATGTGTCTTTTATTCTCCCCATAAGATCTGCTCTTTTCCTTTGTTTCCCCATCGATGATCTATCACCAATCTATTACTGTAACCCACAAGCTAAATGATATTAACTGATATAATTTAGAGATTCTGAAATAATACTGCCTGATTGATCTGCTGTTTTCTTATTCCCTTAATCGATGATGTCTTGTTTTGAAAATTTTCTGCCTTTAAATATACCTGACCTGCCCAAAAGGCACAGCCATTTATCAAAGGACATTGCTCATGCTTTTTGGACTTATTTGCAACCCCTTTGGAGTGATGTATCACTTGCATATGATAATTGCACCCTTCATAATGATCGCTGCTGTTTAAAGATGATTAGGATGCCTTCTCATAGGAATCGATGCTTTAATAAACCTGTTTCTTTCCTATGTCTTATGTGATGGTGTAGTCTATATTAAATATTTCTTTTTAATTCATATTTATTATTATTTTTATATTAATTTCTTTTAAACTATTAATATAAAATTGTAATATATTTGATTGTACTATATTTATATATTACAATGATTAATAATATTTAAATTGTCAATTTTCTATTCATAATTATAATGTTATCTATGATAATTATGATTATAATAATAATATTTAAATTGCTTATATTTATATATTGATATTTATTTGATTTTGTTATTTGTATTTCAATATTTCATATTTGGTGTTACAATTTCGGGGGCATGACAAAACTGCATTGTGCACATGCGCGTGCTATAGGTGCTTTTATCCAATGATGGCTTTGATTACCGCTTCTGCAACCATTGATTGTATTACAAATACCTCCCACAATTGTGCAAATATATCTGTTTGGTTGCATTTGCACTTGCAGCCTCAAATCTTAATGAAATATGCCATTGGTCCACACTTTCGACAAACCCCCAAGAAATGCAATGCATACTTGCCTATTTGATCATTCTATTTATGGGGAAACCATGTGAGACTTTTCCCCTCGTGAAGTCCCTGCCTTTTGAAATTTGCAGTCTTTTCCTTTGAGGCCCGATTTTGTAGCATGGTGTTCTATCATCCTTGTGACACGCTCTCATTTCTATGTTTATCTTGGCATAATCCCGATGTGGGTGCGTTTTAGTAGTCTGTACAAATATATCCTGGAATGTAGATCTTGTGGGAATCATCACTTACCTTGTGATGTGACCAATTTTGCTTCTTGATCAATGAGTTCTTGTATGCCTGCCCACTCCTTACACGGGTTCGATTCTATTATTCTTGCCTCTTGGTCTATCGCCCTATTTGAAAGAAAGTCAACAACACCGTTTGCTTCCCTATATACATGCTTTAGTGTGAAGTTTTCCCTATATACATGCTTTAGTGTGAAGTTTTCAATTTCAGCCATATAAGAGCATATTCTTTCTATCCACATCTTTGCTTTCCAGCTCAGGGCACTCTGAGAGCTTTTTGCCTTGATTACACGATTGAGTCCCCTTCCACATGAATATTATCCATTTTGTTCTTGTCGAAATTCACTTTTAGTCGCCCACTTGGAGGGAGTGACCACTTGGTCCCAGTTTGATCTCTGATCATTTTGATGAAGTCACTTGTTGGTGGTATCAAGTGTGGCCACTCTTTTTGCATTTTTTGGTCCCATGTAGAAAAATATTTGTATTTCCGCCGCTTTGTCTATACATTCAGATGTTCGCATATGCCAATCTTGATTTTGTTTAAAATTGATGTAATGGATGATGACTTGTCTTTGAAGATTCTAGCATTCCTTTCCTTCCATATTTGCCACACGATCATCATTGGTACTTCGCTCCATAGTCCAACAAAGGCCGAGACTTTGTATAGTTTGGGCCATGCATCAAACACTTCTTCCAATTTGTTTGGCGTTGGACTTTGCCATCCTAGTTTTCCTTTGAAAGTGTTCCAGCATGCTTGGGAAAATTCGCATTGAAGTAGGTGATCTGCATTTTTCGTTTCTAGTCTGACACATCATGCACCAATGTGGGCCAGCAATACCTATTTTATTTAATCCGTCTCTCATTAAAATGCGTTTATGGAGAGCAGATCAATCAAACGCCTCTACCTTGGGCAATACATTGCTGCCCCAACATAAATCTTTTGGCCATTTTGTCATGTTTATTTCCCGGTTCAATACATCATATCCGATTTTGGTTGTGTATTCCCCAAATTTAGCTGCACGCCACACCAGTGTGTCATTCCCCTTTGTTATTAGAATTGTTCGATTGGTGAGCTCTCCCAACAAGATGTTTTTGCACTGCTCATTTAGTACATTGAAGTCCTTCCATTTGTATTTGTATCCACCATTGACTTGCGATATGATCATGTAATGGTGCATCTTCTTGCCATAGGTCGCGTGTGTGATGTAGATTGCATCTTCCATCCTAAGGAGCGAAGCCAATGGTTTATAGCCATTCTAAGAATCTAACCAAAATAAGGCCTAGCTACCATTCTTGATCCTCCATGTTAGGTGCTTCGTAATTGTTGTTCTGTAGTTGGTTAAGAAATTGATGATCTTGATGGAGGATTTGCAATGTCAATATTCGTTTCGAGTCTTCTTCATCGAGATACTTGGCTTGCAATAGTTTACACCATTGGGAATTGGAATTTCTTTACATTCTCCATGTGAGCTTGGCCTCGAGTGCTCGATTCTGCAATTGCACATTTCTAATGTTTGCCCCCTGCTCTTTGCTCCTCTTGATCGTTTCCCAGGAAATTAGCGGTATCCATTTCCTTTCGTTTGACCCTTCCCAAAAGAATTTTCTTTGCGCTTTAGTAAGTGCCTCGACCTCTCTTTTTGGCAACTCAATACACGATAGCATATATATTGGGATGGCCACAATTACTGCCTTTAGCATAGTTACTCTCCCAACCAACGACAACCACCTGCCCTTCCAACATTCCGCATTTGCTTTGCACTTTGTGATTGTTTCCTCCCATGAATCAGATTTAGTGGGGCCACCAAACAGAGGAATCCTGAGGTATTTTGTTGGGAGTTGTCCTATAGTGATTCCTAGAAGATTAGCAATCCTTCTTTGTACCACTTTGCTTGTGTTTAAAAATAAAATCCTTGATTTCTCCATGTTGATCAATTGCCCTGCTTCAAAGTTGAGAGTTTCAATTGTTCTTTTGATGCTTTTGGTCTCTTTAATGGTTGGGGTGCCGTAAGGTATAGCGTCATCGACAAAAAGCTGATGTGTTATTGTCAGAAAGGTGTGTGTAACCTTTACACCTTTCTATAATCCCTATTGTTCCATTGCATATATGCGTCTGCTAAGAGCATCCGCCATCATAATAAACAAGAATGGAGACAGTGGATCACCTTGTCTTAATCCTCTGGCCCCTTTGAAGAATCCACATGGTGTTCTGTTAATCATTATTGAGTATCTTGGAGTTGAAATGCAATAGTATATCCATTTTAGCCACTTATCTTCAAATCCATATTTTTCCATTACCTTGATTAAAAATCTCCATCTCACTTTGTCATATGCTTTACTTATATCTAGCTTCAACAACATTCCTTTGAGATTGTATTTTCTTAAAGAGTAGATCACTTTGTGGGCTATAATTATTCCATCCATTATGCTTTTGTCAGGTATAAACCTGCTTTGTTCTTGAGTTATGATCTTGGGTAAGATCATTTTGAGTCTATTCGCCATTACCTTTGCAATAATCTTGTATATGATGTTGAATAGTGATATGGGCCTGTAATCCGAGAAAGATGAAAAATCCTTTTTCTTTGGGATAAGAGCAATGTTTGTGTTGTTTAGATCTTTTAGTATCTTGGTTTTTTTCCTTGACTCTTCTACTACCAATATCAGAACCCATGAAATCCCAAGATTTCTAGAACACTAATGCAGAGAAGCATCCGACCCGAGCACCTTATCCGGGTGGAGCTGGAAAGTAGCTTCTTTAATCTCTTCCAATGTTATTGCCAAAACTTGGAAAGAGTTATCTTCCCTCGTCACAACCTTTGGAATTTTGTCGATAAGGCTATTTTGTAATGGCTCTGCTAAATCATATCCACCAAGTAGCTTCTCGAAGAAAGCTACACCCATTGTTTCTGTCTGTGACCTCAGATCTTATGTTGCCATCATCATCCTTAATTTGCGATATCTTGTTCCATCCTCTTTCCATTTTGGTTGAGTTGTGAAAAAATTGGTCTTTAGATTGCCTTCTTCCAACCATATCTCCCAAGATTTGAATTTCTAGTAGCATTCTTCTCTGTCCAACACCACTGTATTCAACCATTAACTTTTTTCTCTTTATCTTATTCTTCGTGCATCATACCATTTCTTATTACTATTTCGCTCAACTTCTCTAAATTGCTTTCCAAGCGCTCCTCCTCTTGGAATTTTTTTTTTAAAGGTATTTCTGTTCCATTCTCTCAATTTCTCTTTTAGCTATTGCAACTTTTTGTGAAAGATGAACATCTTTGTGCCTTCAAAATGGGTAGGCTATTTCCACCATGTCTTCATTGTCTCTACTATCTCGAGACATCTGAACCACATTTTTTCAAACTTGAATTGTCCCCTTGTTGTCTTGGTTTCCTTTGTAATGCATAGTTCTACCAAAAAATGATCTGATATTGGTATCACCATGATTTTTGAGCTTCGTAGATTATCCCTCTGCATCTAGCACTCTTACAAGAGGAATCTATCCAGTCTCTTGGCAATATTCATGAAACCTCTTTTGCGGTTGTTCCATGTGTAGGTTCTGTTGGAAGCCTCTACATTTGACAAATTATTGTTGCTTATGAAAACCCCAAAATCCTTTTGTGATTGTGCTATTTTGTTTATCCCCTTGTTTTTTTCTTTTAGATCTAGAATTGCATTAAAGTCGCCTTTGATTAATGAACCTTTCATCTATTGTTCAGATTTCTCGGCTTAATGCCTCCCAGGTTTCTTTCTTTTCTTCCGTTTTTGTTGGCCCATATACATTCAAGACATAAAATTTGAAATCTGAGTTTAGACATTGTACCTTTGCAAGCAACCAATTTGGATTTGACATTCTTGGCTCGACAGCTAATGTGTTCCCTTTCCAAGCTATTCCATTTCCTCTAGATGCGCCTTGTGCTACTACATAGTATCCTGACCATCCTCTGCAATGACCAATGAATGTGTCTAATTCTTTCTTTCCCAATTGGGTTTCTTGAAATAGGATAAGATCTAGTTGTTGGCTTTCTATTTGACACTTGACCAAGCGTCATTTGCTAGGGGCATTTAAGCCCCTAACATTCCATGTGAGAATCTTCATTGCCCTCCAAGGGAGGTGCTTCCTCCCTTCGATCTTAGCAAGTATGTTTTGATTGAGGATTGATAACCATTGAGAGCATCTTCTTCTCTTTTTTGTTTGTTCGTCTTTCTCCCCAGTTTGGGATTTGCCGCTCTAGTTTTAAGAAGTTTCGCCACAATTTGACTAATGCATCTGGGGTTGACTATATCCACTTCTTCCATCTCTTCATTCTCCGACATTGGCTCATATTCCTTATTTGGTTCGTTATTTTGTTTTGGCTCCTCCAGAGTCACTTCTTGCCCTTGCACCTTCCCAGCATTTTCTTTAATTTTTGTGAATTTTTCCTTCATTTTTTCTCTTCCTCCGAGGGATTCATTGCTTATTTTATTGTCCTCATAATTGTTTGTTGGATTAACAGGCGATTGAGGATCTTCTTTGTTGATTTCCTCCGCATTTTTCCTGAACACATTTTCATCTTTGCTTGTATTCACAGCCTTTTCTTTCCATATATTTCGGAAGAAATCTGCGGTAATTGTCTTTCGTATGATTTCTAGCTTTACATTTCATGCAATAGAACTTCGGTAATTCTATTTCAAGGGGTTGCACCCGGTGTTTCTCCCCTGCAACTAGACGTATTGATTTGGGCATCTCTTGAATTGCCACCACCAAAATTTTGACATAAATTAGGGTTTTGTTGTCATGTAGGTCGACTTCAATTGTTTGTCCAATCCTATCTCCTATCTTGGCTAAACATTTCCCAGACTAGTATTCATATGGTAAATTATACAATCTTAACCATATTGGTGCTATTGGGGAATATTCTAAAGGATTGAAATTGCATCTCCATTTTTGCAGATATAAGTACGGACTACCGTTCCTCCATTCGTTGGTATCCAGAATCCTATCCCTTTGCTCTTTCGATTCAAATACAACCACAAAAAAACCTTTCGGCATGAAGTTTAATAGTGGATCCGTATTCCAATTCTTAACTAGTCTCCGATTTCTTTCTTGGAGATTTTTTTTCAAAATCTCCCGATTACTGCAATATTTTCCAATTCCCCTTCATCTTTGTTCGCTGGATTGGATACATCAATCCATATATCTGAATTGTTCACTTCGTTGTTTGCTTCGTATCTAGCATAAGCCCCCTCTATATGTATTTGGTTCTCCATTTTCAAATTGGGATTCACACTATTCAATCTGCATTTATCTTTTATCTGTTCTGCTCTGCTTTTTTTTGCCTTTATGCGCCATTTTTTTCTCTTGTTTTATATTTTATTGTAGCAACTCTAGACTTGTTACATAGCAAACAAAAAGCTTCTTAACCAGCAACTTCAACTCTTCCTTGTCACCAGTAGCTTTAGGATTGGCAAGATTTTTAATTATTGCTAAATTCTTCCCATGAAGTGAGGGATTTATCATTGATAAGGTGGTTATATTGATCTATATTATTTTATAGATAAAAAGATGAGTTCAATTCATGTCATAGTGTCATATGATTATAAATTGAATGTGTATTAATATTTTATAAATTTCATCTGTGGAAAACATGTGCTCAAAACAATTTTTATCTTTTGCTTTTTAATACCAAGGTGGGTGTCTAAGTTCGGCAGCCCCCAGTGGGGTTGAGGGGCAGTGCCCTCGGCAAGGGTTTGGGGTAGAGCCCCAAATGGGCTTAAGGGGTAGTGCCCTTGTCACAATATAGGGTGAGGTTGATGATGCAACCTCCATTGCCAAGCCCAATAAGGCCTTGAGGACCACACAAACCTTCACTGTGCATGCTCAAATGCTAAAGAAAAATAGTTCGAATAAAAAATAAATTCGAAAAATGAGGAAAAATGAGTTTTTTTTAGATGGACAGGTTTATTGCAAAATGACCGAGTTTTTCTCTGCATTTTGTGAGTAATTGTCAAGTTATAACTTGCTTCTGAGTTATACTGCAAATAACTTGCAAGTTTTTCAAATATGATTTCAGTAGTTAGTTGACTGGAATCATATTATATTATGGACTGCATCATCAATTTTAAATGTTTATTGTTAGGTAAAAATTAATATTAATGCTTGGCTAATGTCAAGACAATGTAGTGGAGATCAACAAGACACTAACACTTTGATCAGATCTTAAAACATCCAAATTTACATTGATAAAAGGTGTAGATCTTAATTAAGAATAGCATTGATAAAATAACAATGTTTTTTCATGGGGAGGAAGGTAGTTGGTACTAGGGAGGTGAAGAGTCACCCGCTATTGCAGAGTTCCCCTATTCCTTATATGGTTTTCTCAGTTTGAATCGTTTGGTTTGCCTTTCTTTGGTCTTTTACTTGAATTGATTTTTTATGTGGTCAGTGGGGTTTTGGGTTTAGCTGGACCTTTATTTTTTTCCCTTTGTGTTGAACCAGGGTGTTCTTGACCACTTTGGGTCATTTCCCTGGAGGGGGAGATGAAGTACCATGCTTGTTTGGCTTTGCAGATATGTCCAATCTTGCAGGCAGCATTGGGGACGAAGCTAGTGTGGGTAAAAATGCTGGTTTTGGCAATCATAAATTTTATTGTATTGGTTTTTGGAGAGCCCATGGAGGTTCCTTAGGATGCAGCTTTTGTTGAGGATGGAGGAATAGAACAAGGAAATGCCGAGTAAGGTAATGTTTGTGCATTTACCTTGAAGGCTAATCCTAATGAAGAGATGCTTAAAGCTATTGAAAATGAAGAAACTAGGCTTAAAAATGTGGGTATCTTCTTTGTTTGCATAAGTAAAGATTTTATGCCCTCTAGAAAGTTTTTTGATGATTAGGTGTTGTTAATTTGGGGCAAAAAGATTGGACTGTATGTAAATATGTGTAGAATGATTCATAAAAGCTTATTCTTTATTTGCTTTAAGATTAGTGGAATGCAAAAAAGAGTGGTTTCAAATTTTGTTTAGAATATGGGAAAATCTGCGTTTAGGGCTTTTCCATGGGATTCTGTTGTTCGGCTGGAAGATATAGTCTTTTCTTCTTCACCTAAGTGGATTGAAATATGTGATCTGCCTTCCCATGTTTGGTTTTTGGTTCCTTCATTACAAAGACACTAAATCTTCTTTGCCTCATATGAATGCTAGAGTTCTCATTTCTTTGGACACATCAAAGACTTACCCTAATAAAATTGCATCCCCATTGCATGGGAAAGAGGTGACTTGCAAGATAAATGGATTAGTTGGCCTCAATTCCTATTTATTTTGTAAAAAAGATTGACATGTCAGAGCAAAGTGCCTGGATTTTCCTATTAGGAAGATGACTTATAATAATTGAGTTAGTTTAAAGAATAATATTATCAGGTAAGATGGTAAGGATTCATAGAATAATATGGACCCTATCAATAGAGTCCTTGGTTGGGATAATGTGGAATGTGAAGTAATAAGAATTGGTCCATTTGAACCTAAACCTATTTTGATAATACCTCAATGGAGGATAACCATGAAGGTTTGCTAAAGTATCCAAACCTAGGTGTCTCTATTGGTAATATGGAGATTGATGAAACCCTCAAGAGGAAAGTCTATTTGGAGTCTTCTGTGGGTGGCTTAGGTTAATTTTCTTCTAGTATGGATGTTAATGAGTCGACGAGATCTGCTATTAAAAGACATAAGTTTAACAATGACCTTGAAGGAGAGGATAGTTCTAAGCTTGTGGTTTGTGAAGCTAGCTCTAATATTGAAGCCATATCTCCATTGAGCCTTTTGGAAGGTAGTAGAGAGGGGGTAAATTGCCTCTTGGTTTTGAGAATGTGCAAAGGAAAAGAAGGTTTCTCTACTTAGGGTTCTTGTCCTTTTATACCTTTTATAAACATTGTTAGTTGGAATGTTAGAGGGTTGGATGTATTTGATGGGAGGTTCGCTGTTAGATCTTTTTGTCGAGCTAAGAGAAATGTCTTGTGTTGATGCCCAATGTGACTGTGTCCAATTGCCTATTAAATCGTTTTGCTCCAACTTACATGAAACTTCCATTTTAATATTTTTTGTAAATTGCTAGTGAAAACTTTGTAGTTTAATATCTCCCAAACCAAAAGGAGTTTCACTTCAAAGTCTGCCACATTGTGTTTAATGAAATCAAGAACACCCTTGTTAAATGGTTTCATTCTAGCTCTCATTGACTTTTAGATTTAATTGTTTCCATGACTTGCTGCACTGCACAACTGCCTCCAAGATTACCATTCAACAAACGGGCAATTCTCCTTTGGACTGGCGCATAAATTCTAAGTCTAATGCAATTAACTTACACAAACTCGATAGAGGTGCTTAACACATGGTGATACTTGCTGACTTGATGCAAAAGTTCAAATTTTATGGCAACAAAATGAGGCTAACTGTTAGAATATTTAATATTGTCATTGATGTCAAAGGAAACATGCAACGATATAACATGCAACAATATATAAAGGACTAAAGGACATGCTTCGATATATTCCCCATTGGTGCCACTTATGCATGAAACAAAACATGCAAGGAGTTGGATAATTGCATGAAACGTGGAGTTGGATAATTGCATGAAACAAGCATGCAAAAAGAAAAAAAGGAAAGCATGCAAAAAGAAAGCGCTACTTATGGATAGAACAAAGCGTGCAAAAAGAAAGCGCAACTTATGGATAGAACAAGGCATGCAAAAAGAAAAAAAAGATAGCATGAAAAAAGAAAACCATTGATGCATGCTAAATTAAAAAGCGCTTATGGTTTTATTTTTATAAAAAGGAGATTAATGCTATGTTTTCAAATAAGCAAAAAAAGGGAAAAGTATATGGTACGAATTTGCTTGTAATAGTCATGGTTTTTTTGTGTAAGAAGTTAGACAAAAAAATCAGTTGTGTGAAGCAATTTTCATGGCAGATTCATAAGAGAAAAGAAGCAGATTTGAAAGGAACTAATGCATAGTTTTTGAAAGGTGTAAGGGGTAGAATTGGACAAGAAGATAAGTGCAAAGATAAAGTTCAGTTTTTGGAGAAGCTGATTTAAAGAAGGGGTTTGTTGTTATTCCTCTTCCATTAAAAAAATATTATACCTGTTAGTGTGAAGGTTGGTGCATATCATTTTTTATGTACTCGGTTGGTGCTCACTTTTGTAATCGAAGATTGGTGTCTTTTGTAGGTTGGTGCCTACTTATTAATAAAAACAAATATTTTGCAGTGGTTTTTTCCCGAAAGGATTTTCCATGTAAAATTGGTGTTCATTTTGCTTATGGTTCATTTGCACTATCAAGTTTTGATTATTCAGTTTTTAAAAAAAGTTTAAAATTGTTCTTATATTGATTCACCCCCCAACCCCCCTCTGCAGCCCTCGCCCTCTCCCTCTCAATATAAGCATGTGCTCTTCAGCTAACACTTGCATACTTTGAGGTAAGAGTTAAGGTGTCTCCCCAATCCCTGACTCACCAACATATTGCCTTATATATTCTTCTAGAGTAAGAGATGCAAACCCCCCTTATTTGCCTGCTTTTAGTATGAAGCACGAAACATCCTTGATCCTTGATATCCTACCTTTGTACTTTTTTGGGATCAAAGGATCATTTGTCCTTTTAAAGGTTGTGTCGGCAAGTTCTTGAGTTCTCTAACTCCTCTATAGGCGGCTAACAAGACCATGTCAGAGGTTCACCAATACTTCTAACCTCCAAAAGTTTCGACAATTTTACAAGTTTCTTTAACTCTTTGAAACAATGACAAGGTTTGGGAGTTAGCCAAATCATTGACAAGTAAAAGTCAATGGTTATCAAGTTCTTGTAGCTTTTGAAATGTCGAAAAGGTGAAAGCAATGAGATGTCGAAGGTTCTAAGATTCTTCTTGTTAGAATTGTGAAAAACATGAGCTATAGGATCAAACAACGAACCAAGACACCTTCCACGCAAGAGATCTGCAAACAAAGAATTGCTATATTCTTCAACAAGAAAAAGCTACAAAATGCAAGAGACTATTAAAATGGTATGAAAGCTCAAGAGAAGAAGAGTGATATTACAATGAGGGTTGAGTGCTTATAAGAGCAAATCCCTAAATGAGAAAGGGATTAGATCATGGAAAGTGTCAACATCTCATGCAATGAGACAAAATGATCTAATAATAGCTCTCTAGTTAACATAGAAAATCACTCCTAAGTCTAGCTAAAGTGCACGAGAATAAATTAGGCTAATAATTAATTAATCTTTAATTAATTATTAGCTAATGCATGATTACTCAAACATCCCCCTTTAAGATGAACTTAGGGAGTAGCTAAAAACCCTAAAAAGAGATTGCAAGATGGGTCTTGACAAAACAAGGCCTGGTGAGGTACCCATGTACAAACAATCTAATCTCTCACAATTGGAGAAAAGGAGAAAACCACAAGGGAAAATCTCCTTTCCAAAAGAGAGAAAGGTGAATGGATTGAAAAAGCCTCCAAATCAAGGTGAAGGACTAAGAAGCCTCCAACCAAAACAATGTCCCAAAAAAGAGAGGAACATGTAGAATCGCTGAAGCAAAAAGAAGTTGTAGAATATTGTCAAATGATGACTGATATAGTGCTGAAATGAAGAACCTCCTTCGAAACAAATGATGATCAGGATCAAGATAACAAGAATCTATATAAGTTCCTCTAATGAAACTACTCAAATCAGATAGAAAACAAAGGAAAAACATCTAGAACTCGAAGATACAAATGCCAAGATCAAGAAGAGAGTAATTTGCATGAGTGCCCCTAACGACACTACTTGAATTAGATGGCAAACAAAGGCAAACATTTGAAAGTTGAAGATACAAATGGTACATGAATTTGCATGAGTGACCCCAATGACACTACTCAACATGCAAGATGCAAGTCGAAAATACAGGTACCACTAGTTTGAAGAACACTGATCAAGAGAGAAACAATAATTTGCATGAGTGTCCCCAACGACACTACTCGAATCAAATGGCAAACAAAGGAAAACATTTGGAACTCGAAGATACAAACGGTACATGAATCTGCATGAGTGACCCAAATGACATACTCAACATGCAAGATGCAAGTTGAAAATGCAGGTACCAATATTTTTTGATTAAATGAAAATGGAAGGTCGCCTCCAGAAAATAGGAATGCAAGAGTGTCCACATGGTAAGTGCTCCATCTCACTGAAATGCAAGGTAACCAACTACTGATGTACACTGCATCCAAAAGCACATAGGAACAAGAACTAGATACATAGATCACTCAAACGTGAAACCAACAGTAGAACCCCCCGTCCCGTCCCACCCCCATCTCCTCCCCATAATGTTGACAAGGGAGAGCCAAGACAGGTACATTGAAACTGTGTGAAACCAAGAAGTGCATGTAGGAGAAACAACCTGCAAATAAAGGGCATGCAAACTAAGGCACACACGCATGAGGCAAGAATCACTAGGATTTATTGCTGTTGTGGAAGGGACACTCACTTGACAAAGGTGTGATGGCAAACCAAAGGCATACATCAACCCCCCTCCTCCCATGGCACTTTATATCATATCATATTGCTAATACAAAAGGCACAACAGGATGTGCGAAATCCCCAAAAAGATACACCAGAATGACACTTTATCTTAGTGCATCTACAAAAGAGAATGTGCATGAAAAAGATGTCTACAATGTGCAAATAGGACAAAATACTGGAAATACATGAAAAACAACCAAAAACAAGTCATCCCATGCAAATGAAAAGTTCCCAAGGCTAAGACTACCAAGTAATTCACTAGAGTGCGAAAACACCAAAAATTGAATAAAATGTACCTAGAGAGAAATTTGGAAAAAGTGCACGGATTGCTGTGAAGAGCTTTGAAAGACCGTCCCAATGTCGTTGGAATTGCGAAAAACGAAGAAACAAGTCAAAAGTTATGAGCTTGGGACTGAAAACAACACATATGACTTCAATAGGTGTATAATGCACCAACATCAAAAAGTGGTGATGAGACCCACACCACTGGAAAGTTGACGGAATTAACTTTTCGACATCTTGTTCGCCCAATTTTGATATCGAACTCCCAAGTTATGGCCAAAAGAAAAAAATTGCTCCTTTAAGGCCAAAGAGTGACTTGGGGTGCCTTGCCTAGCGACTGTACCGTTGATGTCAGTTTTTCACAATTCTAACATGGTATCAGAGCTTAAGAGAAAAAGAGTGATAATACAATGAGGGTTGAGTGCTTATAAGAGCAAAACCTTAAACGAGAAAGGGATTAGATCATGACAAGTGTAAACATTTCATGCAATGAGATAGAATGATCTAATAATAGCTCTCTAGTTAACATAGAAAATCACTCCGAAGTTTAGTTTAAGTGCATGAGAATAAATTAGATTAATAATTAATTAACGATTAATTAATTATTAGCTAATGCATGATTACTCTTAACACTTCTAATCCCTAAAACATTGACAACTTCCTAGGGGACAATTACATGGAGCTAAATGTTGGAGGTTTACGAGTTCTACGAACCTTTGAATTGCTAATAAGATGGAATAAATTAATGTGTTGGAGGTTATCAAATGTTGAAGTGAGCAACCAAGATCTTCAATCTGCAGCACCAAATAACCTCCACAAGAGATAGAGAGAAGCAACAATGGAATATGCTATTCCACCAAACAAGAATTGCAATATGATACAATATGCAATACAAGACAATACAGTGCAATACAAAATATGCTAGAGATGCCTTGCTTATAAAGGCAAGGATGAGAGATAGGATAAGACAAGATCATAACAAGTGCCTTAATCCTATCACATGAGACAACTAACTCATAACTATCTAGGATGGTGTGAAGTCTAGATAAGACAACTATGACTTATCTAAATAAGACAGCTAAGACTTCTAGAAGAAAGCTTATATCCTAAGTAAACATGCGAACTAAGTCCCCTAAGTCCCTAGTAAAGGAATTAACTAGGTACAAGACTTATTCACAACAACACCCCCTATTAAGTGCAACTTAGGGAGGAACAAACCAATGCAAATATGCAAAAGATGGGTCCCGACAACAAAGCCTAATGAGGTACCCATGTACAAAACAAAAAACTCTCACAAGCGGAGAAAAGGAGAAAAACCTTGTGGGAGAAAACTCCTCTCCAAAAGAGACAAAATAAGAAGCTTCCAGAAACAATGTCCCAAGAAGAATAGGAACATGATCACTAAAGCAGGAAAAAGCTACAAACAACTGTTGAAAGATGACTGTTATAGTTCTGAAACTAAAGAACCTCCTTTGAAAATAGGATGATCAGGATCAAGAAACAACAGTCTGTATGAGTGCTCCCAATGACACTACTCGAACAATGATTAGATGGCAAACAAAGGCAAAACATCTGTCAATCGAAAATACAGATGGCACATGAATCTGCATGAGTGACCCCAACGACGCTACTCAACCAATGTAAGTTGAAAATACAGGTGCCAATAGTTTAAAGAACACTGATCAAATGAGGATGGAAGGTTGCCTCCACAAAATAGGAATGCAAGAGTGTCTATATGGTAAATGCTCCATCTCACCGAAATGCATGGGTAACTAGCCACTACATCCGCCTAGTACATAGGAACAAATACTAGATACATAGTTCACTCCAAAGCGAAACCAAGGAAGCATTAGCACAAACAGTATAATACCCCCCCATAATGCTAACTTGGGAGAGGCATAACAAATCCACTGAAAATTTGTGTATCACCATGTAGTGCATGAAGGAGAAGAAACAACATCTGAAAGTGCACAAGAATGTACATGCAACTGAAAAAGGGTGTGCAAAACAAAGCACACATGCATAAGGCAAGAATCACATGGATTTGTTGTTGTCTTGGAGGGACACTCACTTGACAAAGGTGTGATGGCAAATAACAAAGAAACTACACAACCCCCCCATGGCACTTTATAATACAGTGTGAATACAAAATATGGCACAAGCTTACGTGCAAAATCCCCAAAATACATGTACAATAGTGTGGCACTTTATTTCAGTCCATCTACATATAAGAAAGTGCTTACAAATGATGCTCAAAATGTCCACGAAGGACAAAATACTTGATATACATAGAAAGCAACCCAAATGAAGCCATCCCATACAAACAAAAAGATTCCAGGTGCCAAAATATCCAAGTAATTAACCAAAGTGTTAAAACACAAAAATCTGAATCAATTATACTAGGGGCCAAATCTAGAAAAAAGTGCATGAGTAACTTTGAAGAGCTCAGAGAGACCTTTCCAACGCCGCAAGAATCGTGAAAAACAGAGGAACGAAGCAAAAGGTGTGAGCTTGGGAGTGAAAATTGAACATCTGACTTCAACGAGCAATAAATACAACCAAACAACAAAATTTCTGAAAGTCACCTATGCCATTGGAGAATACACCTCAGCTTTCTGACAATATTTGGTTGCAAAATTTCGTCAGTTGGAGCAAAATTTATGCAAAAACGAAAAAAAGGGCCTAGAAAATGACCTTTACACTAATCAAGGTCAAAAAATAAATGCTAACTGGGGTAAAAAATCTGGCCCTCGGTCGCCCATATGACCCTGTTAGTTAAAAAAGGTTTAAAAAAAAATTATGCACCGCCCCACCATTGGTGGTGAGCAGGCGGAGTGGGGGTGGGGCCTTGGTGGCTGCACCACCCGCGGGCCACCCCACCCCGCTGTTACAAAATAACCGTTGGCCTAAAGTGTTTAAACAACTTTATAAAGCCAATAAATAATTAAGGTCGGCTTTCACAACAAAGTTTTTAATAAAACTTTTTAATACATATAAATAAAAAAACCTTTGGGACTGTCGATAATCAATTTCCTTATCGACTGCATAGTCGATGGGACAGGCGATACAAAAGACAGCCAATGTGATGTAGATGTGATTGACGGAGGATGATTTGTACCGGCAACCAGCGGCAATCAATGAGCCCGCGGGGTTTGCAGAAATCAGGCCGTCCAAACTCTTGACTTGATGGACAAAACATGAGTATTGGCGACCAGAAAAAGTGCTTGCCGATTTATGATTAGTACTGGCGATGTGATGGACAATGTTCAAGCCTATGTAGAGGTGACGCCAAGACAAGGAATGAGCCGACCAGACCTCCAAGGACAATGTTGACGATAATGCTTTGACTGGCCAATGGATTGCGTCACAATGATGATTTGGTAGTGATTTGACAAGGAGGACGTTGACGGATGTAGGAATTTGACCATCGATTAACAATATACCGACCATGCAATGAATAACTTGCAGAAGTATAGTACGCAGCCAAAGTCAAATAACCGGTGGATAAATGATGAACCCGACCAAGAAAACAATGGCTGATAGGAGGTGTAGTTGGCGAGAAGGTACAACGGCGGGCAAAGAGTTTGCAGCAAGTGGTGAAAAATTGTGAAAATTGTTGGTGAAGAAAACAAAAAAAATCGATGATTGGCAGAGAACAAGGTCGGATGGAGATGAAAAAGGCCGATGATGGGTGATCAAATGGGCCTGCAAAACAATAATTACCCCTGTCCAACCAATTAATTCCGACTGTGTAAAAAGAGCCCGACAAAAGGTTTGACGAGCAGGGTAAAAGCAATTTGGGTACTGAAAGCAGGCCAGCAAAAGAATTCGGGCATAAAAAATGAAGACAGAAGTTTTTAGGTAGTTGACAAAAGTTGCAACCATCAGCAAGTAGGCCGACATGGGTACAATGTACCCTATGAAAAAATAAAACCTCTGCAAAGACTTAACAGTGCGCAGAAAAATACAATGGCATCGAATTAAACATAATATGCCCAAATTTTATTTACAAATATTTGCTCCAAATATTTTTTATAAAGTCACAAAAAATATTTTTTTGCGAAAATGAGAAAATCGTATCTAACTTGGTTGGGGGCCGTATGGCCCTTCAACCAAAAAAAACTTGCCCCAGGAACAACTTTTGTTGAATATAGGCAAATTATATATTAAAATTCTTGCAAATGGCCACCCAAACGCAACGACAAGGTTATTTTTTGCCAAAAATGCTCTTGTAAAAAGCTGTTCACGAAATCTGAGCCTCAAACCCTTGTTTGCCAAAGTTGCAAATAGTGACCAAATTGAGTGAAACAAAAGCCAAATATGACTTCAAGATGCAATGGGACAGCCAAAAATATTGCCACTATAGCCAAAAGTGCCGCAATCACTAGATCTCACCAAAATGCATACATGCAATGTAGGATTAAAAAATCTTTGCAAACTCTTTCTGATTCTCAAGATCGTATTGAAACGCAAGAGAAGAGCATACAGGGAATTTGCAAGATCATTCAAGAAACTCAAATCACAATAGAAAACTTGATGGTAGAAACTCTCTAATGAAAAAAGGAAGGGGCTTGCAAGATTCATAGCTCTGATACCATGTTGAATTGGGCAACCAAGATTTTCAATCTGCAACACCAAATAGCCTCCACAAGAGATAGAGAGAAGCAACAATGGAAGATGCTATTCCACCAAACAAGAATTGCAATATGATACAATAAGTAATACAAGACAATACAATGCAACAAGACAATACAATGCAATACAAAATATGCTAGAGATGCCTTGCTTATAAAAGCAAAGATGAGAGATAGGATAAGACAAGATCATGGCAAGTGTTTTAATCCTATCACATGAGACAACTAACTCATAACTACCTAGGATGATGCGAAGTCTAGATAAGACAACTATGACTTGTCTAGATAAGACAACTAAGACTTCTAGAAGAAAGCTTATATCCTAAGTAAACTTAACATGTGAACTAAGTCCCCTAAGTCCCTAGTAAAGAATTAACTAGGTACAAGACTTATTCACACCAACATCAAATCCTTGAAGCTCCGAAATTCCACTGGAGGGTTTCTAAAACCTTCAAATTTTTGAAAAACATTCAAATGGCCATCAAATTTTTGCTAGCTTCCAAAAGTGTAAAGGAACTAGAAAAGTGCATATGTTGATGAATGCTGCATGTCACCTACAGATTGTAAAGGAAAGATTCGATAGTTGAGAGATGGTATTTTCTTTGCCATGCACATATGAACTAGGTCAAATGTTGAATAATTGATTTCTCCTATTGATGCAACACAAATTAGAGTGGCGTGATCTTCCTCCTACTTAGCTTGCACCATAATGGAACTCTTAGATCATGACTCCTTCGACTTGCTGAGGGAAATAGGAAGGAGCTACATCAAGGGAATGAATGGAGAAAGGGTTTTTCATGACTTCTTATAGTTCTTGTTTGCTCGTGTTAATCTTGTATAGATACCCAGGTCATTTTTGCTGCTGAAGTATTTGTTGACGAAGGAAAAAGGGTAAAGCCTTTTTCCCTTAGTAGATTTGAAAGTAAAAAGTTCTTTCTACCTAATACAAAAGGTTTTTGCCTAACAAGGTTTAGTTTTAAGTGACTATTCAAAAGGAAATGTTTCCATTCCCACCCTACAATCATTTCAAAAGGAAATGCTTCCATTCCCACCCTACAATCATTACAAAATGAGGAGCTCAAAGATACTGTGAGAATATGCCATTTGTAGTTGCAAATTAGGGGTCCAAATGGCGCTGTGTCTGCAACTGCTTCCATCTTCTCTTTGTTTCCTCTATATCTACCAATTCGTTGGGCATTTGCAAGGGTTGGTCTTTGTTCATGCTTTCAGGCAAGCTTTGAAGTGTTAAGGCTAATCCAGGTCATGCTATAGACTTGCATTGTATTTGATGTTTGATTAATGTAGAACAATCTTATTTGTGTCAAAATTTTGTGATGGCTTTGTAATTCTTTTCACTAAATCAATATAAGACATTACATATGTTGTCATTTTACATGTCTCCACTTCTGTTTGAGTGCTTCAAGGGATTCAAGGAATTCTTAGTTTCACATTTGTTGTTCTTTATATAAGGTTTTAGTTATTATGCATTCAAGGGATGCAGTTAAATTATTCTACTTGGGCATTTATATGCCAAAGTAGGAACTCTTTTTGGACTGATATGTGGGGCATTTAAATTTGTTATGGATTACTAAGAATGGGAGGGCAATTTAGGGTCTAAGCTCTGCAAGATAGGGCCAAGTACATTAGGTTTAGCTGAAAATTTACTTTGTCATTGTGGTGGTTCATCTAGATTTGGCTTTGTTGCTACAGGACTAGGCATTGATCTGGTAGCTGAAGTTGATCCTGCATACCTTTAAAATGAAGAATCATATCTCTTATCTCTTGTGCTGACAAATTATTTGTAATTTAATGCACTTCCATTATGCATAATCCAATGTTATGAAACTTTGTAAAATCCTTTGTGAACCAGCAGCTGATGAAAAACACTAGGAGATTTGTGTATAATGTCTTTTCTTGGGTTAATGATGTTGTAAGTGACCATAAATGAATGTATCTACAAGAATTATTAACTAGTTTTCCATCTCATGACTATCATATAACCTAGTTGCCATAAATAGAGATTACTGATTAGTGACTTGCAAGTGCAGGAAATCTACATAAAGAATTGTTGTCTTTGCTAGTTCCAGTGACGCCTTTATGAATAGATTTGGGTTTTCTATGTAGTCTACTAGCTTGTGTTATCTTTCAAAGATCTTTGGGAGCGCCCTCTTGAGCTTGGCGGGGCCCAAAGTGCAAAAGAGGCTTATCCACTTCTTATTAGTTGGCCTTTTCTAACCCTTGATTTGAGCATAGATTTTCATACTTTGTTTGGACTAATTTGGTCATTGTGTCTGGATAATTGTGGTGAGTGCTTTAGAATTGGGGCTGTTGCATTAAAATCACCACGGACTTTGATTCTCTTTAGAGAATGTTCTCAACTTCATTTGGTTGGGTGCTACTGTTATTTTATTTGATCACTGTGAAGGAAAAGTGGGTAATGTAATTTTAATTAATAAGAAGTATGCAGATAATATAATGGAGAAAGGCTTTTCTCCTTGTTCTAGGGCTGTATGGTTTGAAGTGAATATCAATGGTAAAGAGTTTGGTCTTTGCCCGATTTATGTAGTGAGTTGTTATAATTAAAGATCAAACTTGTGGGTGTGGTTATGTACTAATTTCCATAAAATTCCCTGGTTCTTTGGAGTTGATTTTAATATGGTTGAATATAGAGAGGGTAAGTTAGGATGGTTAAGGTTTGTATGGATAGGTAGTGAATTGTTTTTCTTGTTCAATTTTAAAAGAAGATTTAATCTATACAACCCTCTTAGTTGTGGTAAAAGTGATAATAAAAAGCATATGGTTTACTTGGTCCGACATGGAGAAAGGAAATAAGAGATTATTGCAGATTGGATAGATCGCACTTTGATAAATCCTTTAACAAAGTTGTTTTGGATGAATGGTTCAATGCAGTTAATGCTGTTCCTTTTTCTCTTTTTGATCATTATCCTGTTGAATGCAAGTTTGATTTTATAGCCTTTCCTATGTATTGTAGTTCTGCTTTCCATGGCCTGTTCAAGCTAAATGTGTGTTTGCTTAAGGACATGTTTCATTGTAAAGGGATTGCAGAGTTTTTGGAACATTTGCTTGGCTGATGGTTTTGGTAAATCTTGTATTGATCATTGTTCCGGGGCTGTTTCTACTGTTCAAAGATTGTTGAGCTTGTTTTAGAGATGTGCAGGCTAAGTTGTTTGTTGCCGAGGAGAAGCAACAAGGTGATCCTGCTAATGGCTCGTTTCAGGTTCTTGTAGCGGATCTTAAAGATTAGATGTTTTAATATGTTCAGAGCTAAAGATGTTAGGGTGAGATCTAGGCTTAATAGGCTTAGGTTGGGTGATAAGGACAAAGATGTTAGGGAGAAGACTTTTGGTATTAAATTGAATTATGATTTAATTGAAGATGAAGCCCAGGTCAGATTTGCTTTTAGTTATATTTATAAGGATCTTTCTATTACTTCTAGTTTAGATTTTAATATTGAAAAGTGTAGAGATATCATTATTAAGACTGTGCCTAGGAAGTTAGATGTTAATGCTGCTTTAAAGTTAGAAGAGCCTTTTTCTATTGATGATGTCAAAATTGTTATTAGCTTTCTTAGTAATGACAAAGCTCCTGGGACTGATGGCTTGTCTACCGAGTTTTATAAGGTTAATAAACATTGGATCTCTCCCATTTTGCTTCAGTTGTACAATGAAGCTGTTAAGATTGGTTCTTTGGGCAAAGATATCACTAGAGTGATAATTAAGTTGCCAGCAAGGAAGGAAATTCTGCTCTATTGAAGAATTTTGAAGGCTAGTAACTTCATTAAATGTTTCTTATAAGCTTATGGTTAAATTGATTGCTAATAGATTAAAAGATTTGCTCCTTAATATAATTTCTCCCTCTCAAACTAGTTTTGTTGAAGGGAGGTTTATATTAGAGAATCTTTTAACAAGTTGGGAGGGAATGAACTGGGATCAGGAGCCAGGGCAGAATATTTGTATGGTTTTGATTGACTTTGAAAAAGCTTATGATAGAATTAATGTAGCCTTATCTTGGATGTGATGAAATCCTTGGGATTTGGTGCAAATTTTTGTAGGTTTGTTGAAGTTCATTTTAAAGATGCTTCTACTCAGGTAAGTGTTAATCAGAGATCTATAAGGCAAGGGTGTCCTTTGGCTCTTTCATTATTTGTTATTACTGTTGCAGCTTTGCATGATGTTTGGGTCCTACACTTTAAGGGTTTAATTTGCCTAATAATGACATTTTATTAGAATGCCAACTTACAAACTATAGTGAGTTGTTTCTTGAGCTTGATTGTGAAAACTTAAGAACTTGAAAACTAGATTGGATTATTATCATTTTTTGTTGGAAAGATCGATCATCACTATGTCAACATAAAAGTCGTCAGTTGCTTTTGTAGGGAGGGTGAATGTCTTAGCAAAAGTTGAGCTTAAGTGTAGCAGACATAGGAGTTGGAGTTGAGGATGAGGTCAAAGTAATTCTTAGGCATAGTCGGGCTTGCAAAAGGGCCACAAATAGTCTCTACAAGTACTTTTAATGTTCCAAGCAATTTTGCAGTGGCCCATGGTCTTTTACAAATAATATAGATTGTGTGTTTTCCTAAATCTTCATTGTTCATCGTGTTCTTGTGCTTTCATTAAGTAGCCATGGGCAATTGTTAGACAGTTGTTAATTTGAGTTGCTCGTGGTCTGCTAAAGTGGTATCATAGTAGGAGATGAGTCTTGTGAGCTTCATAACAAAGGGCATTTATGTTGTGAACAAGACGAGCTATGACCCAATAGGAAACAACCAAGGAGTATGCGCTAGAGTCAAGACCTAGTTGACATATTGAGAGCTCTATAGGCAAGACTCAATGTCATGGAGTTTGCACAGAGAAGAGTGATGGTGATGAAAGACATTAGTGAGGATGAGAGGAAAGATCTTTTTCTAGTTGGACCAATAGACCTTGACTTTGTTGGTGTTTTAATTTGTCTCTTGTGAGAGAACACAAAATGGAATAGCATGTGAGGAAATCCTCTCTTCAAATTAGCAGGGGGAACTTATTAATGTATTATTGTAATATTTAATGTTCATCTTAGTTGTTAGTTAGCTTTCAGTTAACTTAGTTTACTTCAGTTAGTTTTTAGTAACTTTTTGTTATTGCTTTAGTTCTCTTTAGTTTATGACTATTTCTTTTTAAAAACATTGTCTTGTACTTTATTATTTAAAGGAGTATTCCTCTCCTTTGTTTAATAATGAACATCGAAAATAAATTTATCTTGGCAATAATTTTGTGTGTGTTCATAATTATATTATGGTATTAGAGCTCAGGTATCAGGATCGGTTAGCACGTGAATTCTACGGATGATGAAGTGACGATTAGCATGTGAATTCTATGGATGATGAAGTGACGAATTCAATGCAAGACATAGGTTATCAGGCCAAGGGTGATTGTACGAATTTCGTACAAAGATTTTTTGACGAATTTTTTTCTTACAAAAATTTTGTGGGTATTACTTCTGCAGATTTTTTTTCTGAATTTCTGCAAATTATTTTTTTGGAATTTTGTAAATTTTTTCCAGAATTTTTTTGCAGATTTTTTTTCGAAATCTTTGCAGATTTTTTCTTAAATTATTTGCAAATTTTTTCTGATTTTTTTTTGCAGTTTAGGGTTTACTGCCAAAGATGGCAAAGGCAAGTCCACTCAGTAGTAAGTACAAGGAAAATTGGAGGCCTCCAAGAAGTCTTTCACATGCCATTATTGTGGTAAGATTGGTCATATGCAAAAGTACTATAGGAAGCGGTTGACTAATCAGAAGTCTAACCAGGAAAGGTCTCAATAGAAGGCTCAAGTTGCAGAGAATACTGAGCAGGAGTCTGCGTATCATGCATTCATGGCCGGAAGACCATCAGATTATGGGTAGACTTGGTGTAGTTAGTAGAATGCCCATTAAGGGAGGGTATTAAAGTATTATTGTAATATTTAATGGTCATCTTAGTTGTTAGTTAGTCGTTAGTTAGCTTTTAGTTAACTTAGTTTACTTCAGTTAGTTTTTAGTAACCTTCTGTTTATTGCTTTAGTTCTCTTTAGTTTATGATTGTTTCTTTTTAGAAACATCGTCTTGTACTTTATTATTTAAGGACTAATCCTCTCCTTTGTTTAATAACGAACATTGAAAATCAATTATCTTGGCAATAATTTTGTGTGTGTTCATAATTATTTTAGAACTCCCTGAGATTTAACACTACTTCTAAAACCTAAAGCATGAA
The DNA here is from genome assembly GCA_007258455.2 of Sequoia sempervirens. Lineage (NCBI taxonomy): Eukaryota > Viridiplantae > Streptophyta > Pinopsida > Cupressales > Cupressaceae > Sequoia > Sequoia sempervirens. The sequence continues at coordinate 31,039 of VDFB02324713.1, forward strand.
GAAGGTTATAGTTATTCAAACCATACAAGATCATTTGGGGTTTGCATGAAATGAAATGACTAAAAAGTAAACCTGACCTATCCTTTTGATTTCCGAGGTTGAGCAGAAGACTGGAAGTTACTTATCTCACAATGAGGTTTTTTATATTTATGACTTGCAACCAAACGAAGCAATTTGAAAGATAAATGCTTACTGTTGGCTAAAGCAGAGACTAGTAGATCCACATTAATAAGAGAGGATTAAACAAATTGAACATCACATGATTTCATGAAGTAAACAAATAAATTGCATTCAAAGCTACAATTTCGACAGATAGATTTTGCCAATATAAAGCTTGACAAAATGTAATCTCCTTTCGATTTAATTGATGAAATTACTGTCATGCCCTCGCAATTGTAATACAAAATCCTGGCCGACGCATATCTGTGCCAGCGCTGATTATAAGATTTATATTGATCATATTGCAAATACTGGTTAAATCCCTTCTTAATTAATAGCGAAATGGAGTTAATCTGGGCTGACCATACCTTGGCACATAAGATAGGATACATTTGTTAATGTGTTAATTGCCTAGTTAGAGAAGAGAATGCCTAAACAGGTAGCGATTCCTGAAGGAGCAGCGATTAATGATCAAGAAACAGTAATTAATATGGTCTGAAGGCAATATCACTGTTTTGCTGGCTGACCTGCAAATAGGAATTAAATACGTCTATTTGAGAAGAGGCCGACTCCCCCAAGACGTTGCACACTTTGAGTAGGACTAAATAAAATATAATTAAATGTCTTTGTATTAGGCTGACCTCCCTTAAAAAGCGCCTCTCTTAGAATAGGCGTTTCCCTTGTGAAAGATCATGTCTCTTGAGTGAAGAGACATATGAAGGATATTAATAGAAGATGGAGTAGAAGGTTAAAGGGGATAAGAAGGGATAGAGCAGAGATATAATATGCAGATCTAAGGAGATATATACACTATACAGGTCTAAAAGAGGCAGATACAGATTTAAAAGAGGTATAAAAGGAAGGATTTATTTCTGATAGAAAGAGCCGATATCAAGAAGGGATATATGTGAATAAGAAGATGTCTCAATGAGAAGTATATGAAGACAAAAGATAAATCCATAAGGGAAGTAAGTTTAATATAATTAGATATCCATACATACAAATATATAAGTCATATAATGTGATAATTGGAAGATTGGAATCAACTAGAAATAACTATATATATATATATGCAATAATGATGCTTGCAGCAATTATTAATTCCTATTAGTCATTATTCACTTGAAACTAATCTGTGTTTCTCTTTAAGAAATATCTTCTGAATATTTCAAACAGATCGAACAAAGGAGAGAAAGATACAGATCAACAATCAAAAGGAAACCCGAGCATTCCAGCGCAGCAAATCATCATTATCAGACATACATATAAATTCAGGGGTATATTGAATATTTTCTGCCAATCATTGTTTTACGAATGTATACACATTGTTTATGGATAATAATGAATATTTTAGTATATGTGCTTGTGATAGAATATGTGATATGCTTGATTATCTGAAACCCACCTTGTAGGAAGGGCTTGGGGTGAAGTGGTAAACAAGGCTAAGTAAGGGCCATTCTAGAGTTGACCGTAATGGTTCCTAGGACTAGAGGGCACTTACATAGAGAGCCAACAGAGCTCACTTGCGACCCCCGCCTAACTCCACAAGATGGCAAGTGTCTTTAGGGGGTTGAGACATTGATGGGGAAAGCAGGTACAAGCCGCCAAGGGAGTGGGCTGTGGTATATACCCTCTTAGGCTTGGTGTAGAAATGATTTCGGGCGGACTCATAATGTCGCTTCTCCCAAAATCCTAATACACTTGCATTATTGATAATCTATGGGTGTGACATAATTGCCTAACTCTAATATATATATATATATATATATCTTGCATATATTCCATGTAGTGTGTTGGCGTAAAATCTAACACCTGCAGGTCACGAGGTTTGTCGCAGGACAACTATGTACCTCATAATGAGTGCTCTTCAAATTAGGAGGGAAGCTCCTCGTAGTGTTGGAATGCATGGAAAAGAAAAGTAATCTAAGTCTTATCTTTTTGTTCTCAGCTGGAAGAGGCACAAGGTTAAGAAAACCAAGAACGTTGCAGCTAAGGATTTTCTGGTTTTGCGGATCATTAACTACAACTAAGCTATCTACTTTAAATCTATCGGTTCCTCAGAAAGCAGTGAGGAAATGGAGGCGAGGGATCTGACTTCTCCGGACTGATAAGCAGTTTAGATTCTCTACTTGAAGAGGCAAGGTGAGCAACTATCATCTCAATCTAAACAAGCTTATTGGGCACAAAACAGATTTAAGAATTTACCAAGACAACCCTATGGAACCCTGTGTGGCATAACACTTGATCGAAATAGTAAAGTCTTCACAAAACAGCCTTTATCATCACAACCTCACGAAACCCTATGTGGCATAACCTTTGACTATAATGATAAAGATTCACAAAATAGATTTATCACCGTAATTTCTCGAAACCCTATGTGGCATAACGATTGATCACAATGGTAAATTAACACAAAACAGATTTATCATCTCAATCTCTCGAAACCCTATGTGGCATAACAATTGACGTCAATGGTAAATATGTTCAAACAGATCTAACTATGGGAGGAATTTACCACGCCAATCTTATGGAACCCTATGTGGCATAACACTTGATTGAAAGTAGTAAAGACTTCACAAAACGATTTTATCATCACAATCTCACGGAACCCTATGTGGCATAACACTTGATTGAAATGATAAAAGATTCACAAGACATAAAGAATCCACCATTACAATTTCATGAAACCCTATGTGGCATAACCTTAATCATGATGAACACATGAACAAATACCAAAGAGCGATATTGAGGGCAAGGTAGGCAGCGTATATTTCTCTCTCAAGCAAAAGTTATTTACAAATGAGCAAAAGCTCTTATTTATATACATCAAGGTGTAGGTAACCTAAAATCTGCCTTGAGTTCACTCACAGTTCTTGCAATGCATGCAAGTTATCGCTAACCAATGAAGTAAACTACTCTGAGTTAAGCGGCAAGTTACCATCGAGTTTAAGCTGGTACAAATAACCTAATTGGACAATGTGCAAG